>JAKCPI010012791.1:0-128517 GCA_023213315.1 Euborellia annulipes | reverse complement strand
TATATATATATATTAAAATTATTTGACACTTTGATATTTCAATTATGCGTGAATGATGGCAAGATTTATTTGAAAAATCATCTTTTAAATGAAAACTGACTTTACAATTTATCCAATCTAAATTTCTTATAATGTGTTTGAGTAATTTTACTTTTTTTTTAAATTCTTAGGCCATTACCGGGGGACGTTTCACACTCTGATTACTATTTTTTTTTAACTTATCAATAATATTCGATATTTAACTGTAAATGTAGAGTTTCGAAATAATATTTTATTTAGATAAAATTTAATCAGGTATAGTCCATAAATTATGCTAAAGCTTTTGATAGATTTATTATGCTTGTTTTATGTTTTGTCAACCAAGAAAGAAAAGCTCTCTCTATACCTATATATGAAAAAACAATTACTTGGCATGAAATTATTTATTCTTCACTCTTTTATATTCTTTGATAGCAAATTTTTTTCACTAAAATTGTGTCTCATCCTCAAGCCTGATTGATGTTACAATTTTGGATCCGAAATTGGCAGTTTTTTCCCATAAACATTCATTTTTGATTCGATGTATGCATATTCTTAATGTTTTTCTAATCCATTGGGGTGCAACTTTACAAGGAACGAGGGAGATGGGCGATATCACATCCGCATTCACATCTATTGTCATATATATATATATATATATATAAGGCTACCATATGTGTGTGTGTGTGTTTGAAAGAAGGTTTTTTCTAATTCTCTTTCTTCTTTTGTTTTTTCTAGAGTCTGCAAGGGATGACATGTCTACCTACCCTCTGCGTGCTTGATTCAGTATCTAGACAACAGGTCCCTTTAAACTTGACAGAAAGAGAGGCTTCCAAGCTGGCCACAGGACTGACGACGTTCCGGGCCAGGCTCTCTACAATTTCGGAATTTTGGTAAATAAATTTATAGTTTGATTTGTTCATTGAGGGTAAAAATATACACGTGGATAGTTTAAACATGAGTTGTTAGTGCATAATAAAATGCATCGATGTTTGTGAACGAACATAAAAGGAGAAGGAAAAAAATCTTTTTGATTCTTTTGAAATTTGCTTTTTAATTATTGTTCATTAGAATATTGCAATTAATATAGTATGGTAACAAAAGATTTTCTTCTTTTTTGTCGTTTTGGTGATTGGCGATTAACTTTTTGCTTGTAAATGGGTGAGATTGAACGAATTCAAGTTTTGCCTAATTTTATATGCTTATTAAGGTGTTACGTTATTTGATCTCACAAATCAGGACTGTCGCTTTCTTGTGATAGTAAATTCAAATAAAGCTGCAGTTTTCATTTGGCCTATATCTTGTTTAAATTTCGAATTAAATGCTTTCATTTTCACTCTCCAACTTATTCAATTCACTCTTCAAATCTTCAGAATTTTTAATTCTTTCGAATTTCTCCTTGCATTTCTCAATTGCAATTGTAGTTAAGAGATATTCTAATAAATGTTTTCTTTCTTTTTTTCAGATGTGCGCGTGTGACCAGTTCAGTGATAGTGATTTAGTGTTTGTGTTTGTGTCGAGATGTTCCTGTGCAAGGATGTTTGCATCGGGCTATTCGACCCGTCGAGAAAGGTAAATATTTGTTAACATTTAAACACGCAATCACAGGGCCTTTCAGAGAAAACCCAAGATCCGAGTAGAGGAAAGTAGAGAAAATAATATTAAATTTTTTCTGCTTTTCCTATTTTTTACTTTTTTAAATTTAAATATCTTTCCGCATTTCCTTTCCCTATGTTTTTGTCTAAATATTGATATTGAGAGACTCTTCGTCTTCCCTCTTCTGATGGCCCCTGTGCATGAATAAATTATCAACAAATACATATAAAATTCTCTTTTTCTAATTTCTATTTTCTTTTATTTTTTTTTACAGATCCCGAGATCTTCGAGCAGCAACAGAAAGAACAAAGATAAGTTTTAGCATGGTGCAAGGAATATTAAAGGGGTTTAGGTTTAGGGCTCAGATTCGCTTTTTTTAGGATGCTTTTTTTTTCAGCTGACCCTAAATATAGAATTTGCCTTTTTTCTTTAAAATTTCAATTAATAATTTTCTTTTTCTTTATTCATTCATATAACACAATTTTCAATTTCAATTTTGCATTTAATAATTTTAAATTCAATTTATTTTTTCTAAATTTAAATAAACATTAGATTAGACAATTCCTCCCCTCACATGCATCGATCGAGAGGGCCTTCCTCCTTCCTCTTCGAGAGAGCTCGTCCTCGCCGATGGATTCATCATCAACTTTTTGGTACCCAGGCTCTTAAGGTATGATTTTTAAACGAGAATACAAATTTAAATGTATTCACTTTGTGATTAATTTAATTTACAAAATTTTAGTTTAATCAATTAAATATAGAGGGAGGTGGGATGCACCATGCCAACGAGAGGGATATTTATATTTTAGAACCTGTAGCTACTCCACATGAATCTATTTGTGGAGAAATCAACGGGAATTTCTTTCAGGTGTTGTTGTTGTTGTTGTTGTTAGGAACCCTTGATTTGTTTTTTATTTACGATCCCAATTAAAGATTTTCTCGTTGATTCTTTCCATGAACGATTCAGATCTGATAGAAAGATCAAAGCCCAGTTTCTCAACTGCTCTTGTGTTTTGCGAAAAGCTCTCGTTTTTGTTGACTCTTTCGGGAGTCTGATATGTTTTTGTATCTTTGAGAATGGGTTTGAGGTGGCTCTATGAGTTTAAACGAGTCGGGGAAGGGTTGCAGTTTCTCCAGGAATATCCTGGAGGCTCCAAATTGCAATTCTTTTGAGGCTAGGGACAGACCCGAGGGCTCCACCGATCTGATGGTGGGGACGGGGTCACACACGCATTTATTCTTCGTCTTTTCTGATTGTAGGTTAGGTAGGATCTCTTAGAGAATGGCCCCCTCACTCGTTTGCCCATAATCCAAATCACGTTCATTCTCACTGATACGATTTCTTCAGACCCCAGCCCTTGAGGTTTTTTTTTTTTTTATATTTCCATCAGACAAGAAAGGCAAAACTTTTTTGCTCTTTTTTCTTTATTATTTGGTTTTACTACAAACACTTTTTTTGTTGTAGTAACTGAAAATAAAACTTTTTTGTGTTTATTTTTAATTAAGTGAATATGTGTGCGTGATTTATTGAAAGAAGAGCAAAAAGTTTGCATTTTTTCGCTATTAAAAGGTAAATATTAATAAATGCATTTGACCTCTAACTTAAAATTCACCTGAATATCCTAAACTAATTCTTTATTTTTTGTTTTAGGTCGCTTAATAAAGAAATAAAAATTGATTATCGAAGAACTAAAAGTGATGTGCTTAGTTACATCCAGCTTTATGCCGCGATGGTGAAAAAAGCAAAATCCTTTCTTTTTTTATTTCTTTTTAATTCTTCAAAGTCTACATACGAAAAAGAAATGACACAAAGTTGAATGTGACATCACAACTCATGCAGTCTATTAGAGTAGAAATCTTTTATTTGCTTTATTCAAGAGATCGGAATCAAAATCTTCTTTTATTCTCTAATGGAATTTTTTTTTTCACATCAATCAAATACTCAAAGGTAAATTTTTACAATATTATTGAATTTAAAATGTGTCCAGATTGAATTTGTGAATCATTCGAATGATTCTTTTGTTTTTCAGATTGGACGGCGATATCACTGTCTAACAAATTCGATCCCCGAGTCAAATGCCATTCAGCTTCGACTATCCTGCTGTTTTTATTTCATTTTTACATCAATACTCTGGCAATAAATGAATGAATGGAAATATTCTTTTCTCAACTCATCTCCATACCTGGGAGGACAGACCTCTTTGGCTTTGGTGGACATTCAGGAGGCAGTTTGATGGAACAAATTCACTTTTTGTGAGTGAGAGAGAGCGGAGAATTCATACCCATCAAGAGGATGATATTTATTTGGATTTCTTTAAATATTATCAGAAATTCTATTTGAATTCAAGAACAAAAAACATAATTTTAAAATTGATAGAAGAATTTTATTGCAAGAGAGAAGACAACAAGTAGCTCGAGAGACTCAATGGATCGAAGAGCTTTCCCAAAAAGAAGAGGCTCTCTGGGGGCCTGGAAGGAATATTAATATAATATTATTTATTAAGAAAAAAATATTTATTTTATTTGATTGTCATTAAAATAATGAATATGTAATTTCATTCCATAACATACTCTATTTTTTGTTGTAATATAAGGATATAGTTTAAGTATAGTTACATATATATAGTTTAATATAATTAGACAATTAATTGAATGAATCAGAAATGAGTCTTGACATAATCTTATTTGACCTCGCGTTTGTCCGTTTTACGAGAGGGAGAAAAAAAGTTCACGAGGACTCTGAACCTTGTCGCTCTCTCGTTCTCTCGATGCCCAATTCACAAACATTTGTAGAAGAACTCGCTCAGTCAGCTATACATCGCAAGTGTTCGCTCTTTAACTTTTTTTTTTACACACTCGCCTACCACAAGACAAAAATTTGTCTTTTAAGCTTTTAGGAAATGTCAAAATAGAAGTTATTAATAGCTCAAACGAGTTTGCGCGACATAAACGTGCGTCTCGAACTCTTGTTTTTAGTTTTATATTAGCGCTAGTGTTTATATTGTGTTTCGCGTTTGTATTGGAGGTGAATTGACAAGTGTTTGAAAGAGAGCAAGGCTATTTCATCGAGATTTGCTGCTGGTAGTCAACCCTCCCTCGTCATGGTGAGTTCGTCATTGCCATTTTGTTCAGGGATTTAAAAACACATTCACTTATTTAGTTGCATTCAATTAATTTTTTTTTGACCTACTTTTAAATATAAATATTATATTGTTTCATTCATATCTATAAAAAAAAATGTTTTTTTTTTTCTGAAGTAATTTCAATTTGATTATTCCCCCACCGGGTATATCTCGATGCCACTCAAACAAAACGTTTTATTTTTGAAATGTTAACAAAAATAAATTATTTATATAATGAGTAACCAAATCACTTAGCCTTCTTTTAAGCTGACTGTATTCAAACATAAAGAAGCATTATTCAGAAAGAATCAGGACATTAACTTTTGCTTAATCCCCTATAATGCTCTTACTGTTTTGAAACTCGCTTCTCATTTATTCGTTTTGGCAATAGGATAGTCAGCAGAGAAGAAGTTTATTTACGAATATTTTGCAGAAATTGAAATAATAATATAAGCAGAAAAAAGCGTTAAAATTATTTATTCTTGTTTGTGTATTCGCTTAGCTCTCATATAATGTTTTCCCCGCGTTATTGCTGGCAAGGTAGAAATCTCGTCTCGTCTCTTGTGTTAGGGGTCGGTGGTTCACTTCCCGTCTCAAGCGATGAAATCTTACTAAATTAGAATGATAGACAGGAAGAGAGGATGTCAGCCTAAAGGAGAGCCTCTATCGAATAATAATCTCAATCCAGAAGACGTTTCGGTTTTTATTAAATAAAGCCATCATCTCAAGGTGTACACCATTGAGATGCAGATATATACAAAATTATATAAAAATACAATATTTGCATATCAGATGTCATATGCTCATCAGTCAACATGGACAAGTCTCAAATGTATATATATAACAACTCTATCTGCATCTCAATGGTGTACACCGTGAGATTGCCAATAATCTCTTAAGAACTGATAATGGATTTATTTAATTAAAACCAAATCGTCTTCTGTATGGAGATTTTTATTCGATAGAGGCTCTCCTTTTGGCTGACAGTAGCGTCATTTCAACTTTTTCTTGGGGGGGGGGGCAAACATTTTTTTTTCTTCAAATTTACTTACAAATAGGGTTAAAACGTATTTAATTTAATTAATTGTTTAATTTTGTACAATTTGTATACTCGTAGATGTATTTTGGAGTATTTTATTTAGATTAATATAAAATTTTATAAAAATCAGAGCCCTTGGGGGGGGTGGGCAAATGCCCCCCAAATGACGCCACTGTTGGCTGACATCCTCTCTTCCTGTCGTTGAACAGCCACTTCTCTTATCAACATCTTTTTAAATTATATTGACTACCAATTAATTTTAACAAAAAGGAACCAAGTCTTAATGGCCGAAAAAGCCCTAGTCTTGCTGTAAAAAAATTATAATCAATTTTCTCACTCGTACTGACAGGAGGAAGTTCATGGCTATTCAGATAAGCTGCAGATTACAAATTTGATTCGTTGTTCAAATCCCACTTGCCGGGAAAATTTTCGAACATTGCCAATGTCTCTCTAAAATTAGAGTTAATTAAAAAAAAAAATAAAATAAATAAATAAATAAAAATGAGAATAATTCTTATGTCAATAGGGTAGGAGTAGGCAGCTGGTTGTGAAATCAAACTTTGTGGTCTTTTCTCTATTCCATTCCGTTCTTTGACATTTCGGATTCTATGATTCCTATCAATGAGCATTCATTGATCAAAATCATTCGGTTAATAATATTTTGTGAGCTTGTGAGCCCTTGACTAAATGTATCAGTGTAGTAGGCGATATTCTAACAAATTTAAAGAATTGAAAACGATGAAACCCTTTGCTGGGATGTTTTTTTTTTAAACTTGCCATAATTGCTCTTTTGGCTCAGAACTTGAGTGCGAAATCCTGGTCCATTATTAACATTTGCATCATCGCCTCATGGCACACTACTCAAATATTTCATCATCATTCATTATTTAGTCAAAATTTAAAAGACAATTCACAAATGAATAAATAGAAATAGTTTGGAATGAAATTTATTTAATAGATAAATTATCTAAATTTATTCAGGAATATCTTGTGCATCATGAGATAACACCAACATTATTTAGATAAAGAAATTTTTCTTTTGTTTTCATAATAGAGCTATTTAATGTTTACTATTCTGCTTGTTCAATCCTGATATTTGTTATCATTACAATTGAATTGTTTGTGAGTCTATTTAATATTAAATGTGATGCGGAAAGTGAGGTAGGAAGTAAAATTATCGCTACTAGGGTCCGGCCGAAACAAGATTTTCAGCCGAAACCGAATTTCGGCCTCAAATGTAAGAAGAGAGAAGAGATGGTGACGTCATGGGATAAGGGAGATGGATCAAAGGGGGATTGTTGGGACTTTGTTATGATTAGTTGTTTATTGATTTTTATTTTGTTGAGTCCAGGGGGGGGTCAAACTCGGTTTGTTTACATTTTTTCCATTTCAAGAGAGTGACGTCATGGAGCTTCTCCTTTTGTAAAAAATCGTTCGAAACAAACAATTTATAAAAATTTATACACGGCATATTATTAATAAAGCAGTATAAATACCAGGATCTAAATTAGTTTAGTCCGAAACTATACAATTTGCAAATTAAACAAAATGAATGTGAACTAGGTTATAGGCAGTCAACAATGCTACCACATAGAAAAATACAAGCAAGGAGGAGCTTCATGACGTGGACCAATCAAAAACTGTGACCTGAAAATTGTTTGTTTACTAGTTTCTGGCCAACCTGTGTATTTTAAAGACCTTGGTTGAGTCGAGATTAATAAAGAGTCTTTTTTCGGTTTATCCCACTTCTGATTATGTTAACTAACTCTGTTAACCTCCTCTCAAAAAACTTCACAAAATACAAAAAAGACTAAGTTGGTGAAGATTAAAACAGCAGATGTTAAAATTATCTTTTTAATCATATCAACTGCAGAAATGGAGCAATACATATATCACAAAAAAGACTCTTTATTAATCTCGACTCAACATAATACACATTCATTACAGAAAAATCAATAAACAACTAATCATAACAAAGTCCCAACAATCCCCCTTTGATCCTTCTCCCTTATCCCATGACGTCACCATCTCTTCTCTCTTCTTAAATTTGGTTTCGGCCGAAGCTGAAACAGAAACTTGTATTTCCTATATAAAATTCATACCATTTTTTTTTTTCTTTTCCCTCTGCCCTTTTTTTGGGAACCGAAACGTCGGCAAATAGAAATTAAAGATTTTTTTAATTTAATCTCCTGGCTGCAAAGTCCCTGCGAATCCTGGGATCAATAATTCAATTTGTGAAATTTCCGACAAGAGGTCCCTTTTTACTTTCCGCATTACAATAATGAAAAAGAAAAATTAAAATCGCAAACTCAAATCGAACTTGAGGCCTATTCATTAGATCCTTGGGTCAACAAACTAGAACGCGAAAGTATTCTTAATTTTATTCTTTTTATGTGTCCGCCTTTGCCAAAAATATTAATTAAAATCACAAAAATATTCGTTTCAAGAAACAATATAATAAAAAAATATTCCAAATTGTTCATACTCTATTCAAATGACAAAAGGTGAACTTTAATTGAATGCAATTAAATCAAATATTTCTCTTTTAAATTTTACTGGTAAAATATTTCAGATGAAATCATAAAATAGAAAGATTTGGCGATTAAAATTCCCTATCTAAAATAATAATCTTGATAACCTTGGAACATTTTTAACAACTCTTAAAATATTTTATATATATATATATGAAATTTCCGTCCTAAAGGGCTCCGCAATCTAATTTAAGAATCCTGTTAATAAAACATTTTACGGCTCCAAAGGAATAGCTAATAGTCAAGAGAGGATACGTTTACCAGATTTCTTAAAAGAGGTGAAAAGAGGGGGGAAAGTCTATTAACTTTGACACCAAAGGCTTTCTCAAAATTTTTTTTACTACCTAATTTCACTTGCTTAACCCATAAGGATCACCCCAAAATCCGCCCCAGTTGCTTGGAATCAGCTAAAAAATAGGAAGGAATGTCTTATTTAAGCAAGTAAACATCGAATTATTGTATTAAAATATATATAACAATAACAAAACAATCTTCCCGAGTAAAAATGATCGAGGGATCCACACGCCCAGGGGATACACACAACACAGTAGATCGAAATAAGTGACCAGAAGAAAAATGTATGTCCCTTATGCGCGGTGTAGGCTATATTCATGTGTGCCCCTAAAACTTCACTATGCAGACTTGCATTTTTCACGAGAAACTTTTACTTGGATTAATTAAAAATTATATCTATTTTGTCGATATACTCTAAATAACAAATACAAAAGACAATGTTATATTTATAAGAGGGTAGAAAATGAGAGATGCAGCTAAGGTTTTTTTCTTTATTTATTTAATCCACACGGCTGACGTTTCGGTTCAGTGTTTAAACCATCTTCTGAGCTGTCATAGTGGATTTTATGCACCTGGACATCTCATACTGTGTTTATATTTATTATATATTATTAACAGTTTGGTTCAACTTCTTCTTCTTTCGCTGTGGCTTATCCCCATTTTTTTTCTAAGGATCGCTCATTTTTATTTTCCCTCTCCACAATGCCCTATCCTGCGCATTCTCAAACTCCAATCCCTTCTGCCTGCAGTCCTCAATCTCACAGTCCATCCATCTTCTTTTGGGCCTACCCCTTGGTCTCTTTCCTTCCACCTTCAAATTTAACATTCTCTTCCCCACATATTCCTCTTCTCTTCTCGTCACATGACCAAACCATCTCAGTCTACTTTCCTGGATCTTTTTGGATACCTCCACCACCCCTGCCATTCCTCGGATCTTCTCATTTCTCACTCTATCCCTTCTTGTTTTTCCCAATGCCCATCTCATCATTCTCATTTCCGCTACATCCAACTTTCTTTCCTGTGCTTTCTTTATCGGCCAGGTCTCACTGCCATCAGAGTTTAGTTCAACAATCTATAAAATCCACTATGACACTTTCTTAATGACCTTTTCTACCCTCTTATGAATAAATATCAAATATTACTCATTATTAGAGACTGGATTTTAAGCAAAATGCTTATTGCTGAATTTTATAAGCAACCATTAGATATTTAATTTCTACACGAATTACGAAAAACTAAGTGCATTGAGATTGCATTTTTTATGCTTTTTTTGAGTTTTTATGCTTTTTTTTCCCTTTCGTGCTTATTTGAACTTATTTTACGAATATTTATAATATTTTTTGTTTTTTTTTTATTAAAAAACACACTTTTTTCCCATTCACACACGCATACACAAGGGGCGTATATAAGGGGAGGGCCCCCCCCCCCCTGCAGTGCCAAAAAATATAGCCCTGTAAAAAAAAATTTTTCCGTAGGGTGAAAAACTTAGGTTCCGCAAAAACAAAAGTGGGGCTGGTAATTACATCTTTACCCCCCCCCCCACCCCCTTTGTATTCGCCATTGGTATGAGTAGAGGTTGCTTATGAGATGCTTTTTTTCAACTTTTATGCTTATTTAACAACTTTTTATTCAAGATTTTTATGCTTTTTTAAGCACTTCACTTTTTCCCCCATTTTTTTATGCTTTTTTGTCCGGTCTCTACTCATTATTGTAGTGACGTCTTTACAATCATATAAGAATTTTCACTATAGAACTAAAAAAAATTAATTTCACGTTGTCAGGTGATTCATAAATAGAAAAAATGAGGCATTTATAGGAGTCGAACCCACGTTCTCTCGTGATTTACGCCTGTCGGTGTTTTAACATGTACCAACTTCCTTACGAGTTGACCTTTACGATTTTAAGATTCAAATACGATTCTACTGCTGGTATTTGTAAAAAAAATTTCTGTTTAAAATGTAAAGTAATCAAATTTCTCATATGCTAAGTGAACAAAAAAATAGCAACTATTTAATTTAGACCATTACATAAATGTAATTAATTATAAGATGTAATTAATTTTTACATAATAACTTATAAAATGTTATATTTTTGTTATCAAGTTGTTGATTCAATTTTACGTAGTCTAGGATAAATAAATGATGATCTACAAATGACATTAGTTGCGAGATAAAATTTAGAAAAGTCTATCTTGAAGCTAGCTAGCTAGCTAGCCTATAGCTCTTTGAGTGAGTGATTATATAAATAAGCTCGTGTTTATTTCACCCTTAAGTTCACAACGTTCCTTATCTTTAGATAGTTCCTTTACTATTATGCGGACCAGAAAATGTAGCTATAGTATTTCTACATATATGAATTGGAATACTCCTATATACTGTATATACGAGGCTGGTCTGAAAAGGTTCCGACCAAGGGCGGATCCAGAGGTGTTTCTCGGGGGGGGGGGGGGGGGGGTGGATCTGGTGTGACTCGTCTCACAGCACACAATTTTTTTTCTTAATTTCGGTAATTTAAAGGCGCATTCTGTACTAGTTTGCCAGAATTTAAATACAAATCAAATTTTTAAGTATTAATTTTTAAAATTTTACTTTAAAAATACATTTTTTTCGAGGTCCCCCGAATGCAAAAAAGTGGTTTTCTCGACATGGTCTGTCTATGAAC
Organism: Euborellia annulipes; assembly: GCA_023213315.1. Lineage (NCBI taxonomy): Eukaryota > Metazoa > Arthropoda > Insecta > Dermaptera > Anisolabididae > Euborellia > Euborellia annulipes. The sequence continues at coordinate 117,256 of JAKCPI010012791.1, read as the reverse complement.
AAAATATCTCAAGAACAAAAAGAGCTAGGAGGTTGAAATTTTATATTAAAGTTAGGCACCCCCATGGGACGTAACACGAAGCTTTTAATCAAAATCGGCCAAAGAGTACTAGTAGTTTGTGATGTACTTTTTCAGTTTTTTTCGATTTTCTCAAAATTTGCTTCATATGTAAAAACAATTTCGTGTTTTCTGCCACTTCTCCTTTAAATAAGATAATAAGATACGTAGGGCTTATAGCTGGTAGTTCAATCAGGATAGGTGAAAAGGTGAAGAAATTCTGCAGCTAGTTGTATTTCATTATTTTATTCCAACCACGTTGACGTTTCGATCCCGGTTGGGGCCATCCTCAGAACTAATGTGTACATAACAAGAGAAGAAATAAAGATTAGTATCAGGAAAGAAACATTAACAATCATTATAAATTTTTTCATCTTAGACTACAATAATATCTTAGAATATATTTTTCAAGGCTATTACAATCAAATACAAGAATTTTTAAGAAAATTGCATAATTACCAGGTGGGTTCTTTCCCCATACTAATCTTTATTTCGTCTCTTGTTATGAACACATTAGTTCTGAGGATGATCCCAACCTGGATCGAAACGTCAATATTAATAAGACATTGAATTTGGAGTCTTACATCAAGTTTTTATTTGTTGCCTCCATTTCAACAAGCTCCTTTAGAAATTTTATATTTGACGGCGGTGTATAGGTGATATTATGTAGTTTACTCACTCTCTGTCCATATTACATACACTCTATCGAATTTGGTCTTTGGATTTATTAAATTAATAATGTCTTTTGCCAATATGACCCCTTGAGGATCAATATATTAACAATGGCTTGGCCCAAGGGATGGTCCTATATGCGACCGAAACGTCGGCCCTGGCACATTACTTAATAAATATAAATTGAAAAACTACTCGCTTCTGGCTCATGGGAGAAATCCAAAAACCTTTAAATTAGAAATTTTAATTTAAACTGTCAGTATTGATTGTTTCGGGAAGTCCTTTCAACACTCTTATTCCTCAAGACCATCCATCCGATGTCCATGGGGAGAGATAAATTAGAATTTTAAATTTTTTATGATCTCATATTTATATTTAACAGGAAAAAATTTAGTTGGTTGTAAGTCCATTTCCTAAATCCGGATAAAATTGATTGGATCTGGATTTAAGGTTGTTCGGATAGTACATCGTAAGTCATAATAGAATCTAAATTTTTTTTAAATAAAATTAAAAATTTGAATGCCAAAATTCCTTATTATAATTTAGTCGTGACCTATCATAGTTTATAATTGGATTAAGTTAATAATTTAATTACCAAAAATAATAAATGAATGACTTTTGACTCGAGCAGTATTTCACGTAATATAGAACTGGCAACATTGCATTCATCAACTATCTATTTTAAATCTTAAACGCCTTAAATTTTATTTTATTTAATATATTACAATGTTTAATGCAAATCAGTTTAAACACAATGGACGATTTGCGAGAAAAAATGTTGTAAAATTGAAAAAAAATGTATCTGACATAGAGATAAGACACTTATGCTATGCGACGTTGCCAGGCTGGTCTGACTCTCGAGAATTCATTATTTTTAAATATTAGCGACTGTCATTTTGGAGAATTTTTTGACTTTCTTGTTAAAATATCTTTAAAAGCGGTCGGGAGAAACTTTTGGTTTTATTTTTAACGTATTCCTCGGAAGTGAATTAATAAAATGTAAGTTTTTTTGTTTTTGTATCATTTGCACAGATGCCTATATAATTCGATATGTAAGTTTCGTCGTTATTCCCCATAGGCTACATGTTAAATTTCAATTTTTTAAAAATTAATTACACGATAACCCTGTGTCAGATCTGCTTCAAAATTTTATTTTATACGTATTTGATAGTGATTAATAACATATTAAAAAATTAGCTTTTAATCTACCAAGTCTTTAATGTCCGAACATAATTCTAATTCCAACAGCTAATATCTAGATGAACCTTTTCTTTCTTTCTTGATACATCTTTTTGAATTATATAATACTTTGTTGTTTTACATTTAAAACGATTTGGCAATCATAATTGTTATTTTTGATGCAAAACAAAGCTAAATTTAATTGTTTTTTTTTTTTTTTTGAATGGGAAATTTACGGTATATAAAAATCTGTCGTGACTGGTCGCACAGCACTCAACTTTCCCTTACCTTCGAAAGTTGTGCTCTTTGTGCTTGTCACACCAGATTTTTTTTGTTTCGAGATACATTTAGTTTCCACCGATATATTAAAATTCAGGATGTAAATTTTATAAACATGGGAAAATATTTATTTATATTGTGTTACCATGGCAACCATTTCTCCTATCTTTCCTATGAAGTACAAGAGTAAAGTGTTCTTCAAACAATTTTTCAGTTTTTTTTTTTTCGATTTTCTCAAAGGATTTTGATTAAAATTCAAAAATCAATTATTTTTTTGAGCAGAATGAGAATATACATTTTAATTAACAACTAAAAAATAATTGATTTTTGAATTTTAATCAAAATCCTTTGAGAAAATCGAAAAAAAAAACTGAAAAAGTACATCAGAAAAGTACTAGTACTCTTTGGCCGATTTTGATCAAAAATTTCGTGGCAATCACTAGGAAGCAGGGGCGTATATATAAATTTTTTTCTGAGAAGGGGTCTGAACTCAAAATTTTTTTTTTAAGAAACTAAATTTTTTTTCACTCGAAATTTGTTTGCGTAACTTTTTTCTTTTGTAGAACCAAAGTTTTCATCCTGCGGAAAAATTTTTCCCGACCGTGAAAATCATTTTATCTTTTCTTTTTTTTAGAGACACAAAATTTTTGCCCTCCCCGCGGAACATTTTTTTCTTAACCTAAGTTTTCCGCCCTGTGGGGAAAAATTTTTTGCGGAACTATATTTTTTCGCGCGCTTCCGGGTCATTCGGATATTTCGGGGGGGGGGGGGGCGAGTCCCGCTGATGTCTGTATATCCGTATATATGAACTGAAAAAGTACATCAGTAAAGTACTAGTACTTTTTGGTCGATTTGGATTAAAAGCTTATTTTCACGCCTCAGGGGGGTGTCTAACCTAAATGTAAAATTTCAACCTCCTTGATTGCCCCAAAAATGAGAACTTATAAACAATTAATACCTCCCCTCCTCTCCACTCCCTCACTACATTGGTTATCTAGATTTCAGCTGGGACATACCCCATGCTTTTACGTACGTAGATTCCAAGGATGCCTAGCTTGTGGGTGGGCGTGTCATCAATAAAGGCCAATGACGAGAGCATGTCATTCAATTTCTCAATAGGCTTTTTTGATGAAAAAAACAAAGTTTGTAGATAGTCTGGCTGTAGCAAAGTTTGATATTTTTATTGACATAATCGGGTCCGCAGGGGCAAAACTTATATCATATTAGAAAATATTGGCTTGATTTCATTAAAAAAAATAACTATTATGTCAACATTATGTTTTTTTCATTATTTGATATTTGGCCAAAGTTTGATCACTTGTTGACAATTATTTTTTTTTTAAAATAATTTCATAATTCTTTCATTCCGCATTTTTTTATTGAGAAATATTGTTTTGGGGATAAATTAATACCCTTTTTTGTCAAAATCATTTATATATTTTTTTAAGACCTCTTCTACCTTAAACTATTTTTGGAACAAAAAATTTGCTATTCAATATTGTACTCATAATACCCGGTAATTGAATTTCTTATTTCAAAAGAGATCAAACAGATCAGTGGCGTAACGTACGCCCCCACAGACCCCGCGATGTGGGAGGACCTCGGACCTTGGGGGGGGGGGGGCCACGGGCCGGGCCGGGCTAAAAAATGTATCTTCTCAGGGCATTGATAAAAAACGTTACGCTACTGAAACAGATTTTTACTTTCTCTTATCTATATACTGTAATATATAGTGAGAAATTATTGCGATTGAAATCATGTCAAAAAATCGATGTCGAGATTTTTTTTTGGATATACACATTTTGGGGCTCCCTTAGTTCAAAAAAGTGGTTTTCGCAAATTGGTGTGCGTGTGTGTGTGAACATTTTTGAGTATTAAGGATATGTGCTACGAGATTGAAATTTTATATTTAAGATAGGTACCCTCCCGGACAGTTAAAATAAGCTTTTGAACAAAATCGCCCATAAAGTACTAGTACTTTACTTCTAGTTTACTTCTTCTTTACTTTACTAGTCTTTTTCAGTTTTTTTTTTCGATTTTATCTAAATTGGCTCTAACGATTTTGATTAAAATTCATAAATCAACTATTTTTTTTTTTTTTGTTGCTCTTTGAAAAAAATATATCAGTAAAATTTTTCGAGAAAATTGTTTGAAGTACACTTTACTTATGTATTTCAGATTTCTCAAATTTTTTCCTGCTCTTCGTTCCATAGAGCCAATGATTTGCATGTTAATTTCGATTCAAAAGGGGGTCGCGGGTCCACTTTGGAACTTTTTACACATTAAAAAAAATTTTTTTTTCAATTCTTATGAAATTTTGTATTTATTTAGTTAGGATTCTCTATTGTCTATAAAATATCCAAATTTGAGATTAAAATTTTGAAAAATAACCATAGTATATTTCAAGCAGTCAACATTTAAATCTGCAAGTTTGGAACTAAGGTGCTATGGGAAACTAAATATATCTCGATACAAAAAAATCTGGTGTGACAGCACGGTGCACAACTTTCTCTTACCGAAGGGTAAAAGAAAGTTGTGTGCTGTGCGTCAAGTCAAATGTTATTCTAACTTATGTTTCCTGTAAATTTTGTTATAATCTCAGACAAAACAAAAACGTTTTTGAACTTGAATCTTTCTACTGATTGCTGGTTTAAAGATAGTAAAATATCTTTTTTTTTTTATGTTCGCTTTTGAAACTATACAATTCAAATATACGGTAGTTAAGAGAAAATAAAACAAAAAGCCTTCAACCCTAAACCTTCTTTTCTTAAGGTGGCGTCTCGGGGTGCTAATTTTGGGTGTTTCCAGCGGCCACAATTTTGAAGCTATCGACCTCAAATTTTTTTTTTTAAATTAAAGCTATTTAAAATAACTACAACTTATAGAAGCCCTTTTTTTGATTTTCGAAAAAATCAATTTTTTTTTAGATTAATCGCATTAAATAAAAGATATTTTAAAAAATGCGCTCTATAACTTATAGATAATTAAATTAGTAATCATTGAGTTAAAAAATAATTAATTTTCTACCCTTAATTAATTAGCTGGAAACTTTCAAATGAAATGGAATAAATCCCTTGTATTCCTATGGGAAAAACTAACGCCATCTCTTGCCGCCTAGAGTAACCCGGTACTGAATCGTCTTCTAACGGTTTTTCGAGACGCGCACCTTAAGTAATTCGAAGGAAGCTATGAACAAAATTGATCTTGATATAAACACTTTGTATACCATATTTTGATTACTTGCCCAGTCAGCACCTATGAAACTTTTCCATTGGTTTCAAAAAAGATCGTAGCTAGGCCTATATTAATTTTATTCTAAATAATAAATTTGAAATTTTGTTGTTTTGATTTTAAATATAAATGATAGTTTGTTTAATAATTTATGTAAATTAATTAATTTTTTTTTCTCATAACTTGTTATATAGTCCAACTATTTTATTATCTTGAAAAGATTATTTAAACATCAAGGACTGTTTACTTATGTAATAGTACACTGGACCAAGTTATTTATGGGCCATCCTTGAAAACTACTCAATAGGTCAAGTAGGAATGAAGGAAGGTAGATTTAATAGGCCTAAGCGCTTGGTCGGTGTCTCTACAAAGGAAATAAATTAATTTTAAGTAGATATTTATTTAGAGAGGGTCCGGAAATGGGAAAGAAGCCCTCCTTGACATGGAGCACGAGCTCTACAACTATTTTTTTTTTTTTCTTTTCATGACTTCCCTTTTAATTAATTGATGGAAGCCTTTAAGAATTAAAGAAACTCCGATGGCGATGGCCTTATCTCGTGTCGGGGCTGTTGACGTTTCCCTGTGGACAATATAAAGGTCAAATGCCGATTATAACACTATTATTAAATATATATCGACGACGCTCTAATTAGAAAAGTGTCGAACTCAACTTTTTTTTTTGTATTTTCTGTTGAAAAATATCATTCTCCTTATGCCCTGAACTGGGTAAGAGCGTAATTCAAATTTTTCAGTTCGACAAGTTTTTTTTTTTTTTTAAACACGCCTTTTTTTCCAATTCACACTTCACATTCACACACACATACACACAGTCTTTTCGGCAACTGAGGCCATTTAAGACTTTTAACGATAACCGTTATTTATGAATATACCTATATATATTTGGAGTCCAGGCATTCTTATTTAAAAATCATCGGACTGCCTGGGTTCCGAACCCCCGACCCTTGGTATACAAGACTGGCGCGCTACCAACTACGCCAAGCCCGAGGATAGTTCGAAAAGCTGCCGCTCGGAAAGTGTTTAACAGTGGCTCTAACAATGACAATGAAATGTTTTTTGGCTCTCCTGAAAAATAAACAAAAATAGAGTTAGGCACTTTACTAATTAGAACGTCTATATATAGGCCTATATTTATTATAGACTAATTGAACTTGAATTTTTTTTTTTTTCATTAAATTTATTCATTTCTGCTGCTGATCAGAAATTACATATCAGAAAAATGAAGAAGCCTATTGTTGACATCCGGACGACGTTCACCAGATTTCCTCCTCTGGGCTTCCCATCTAGCTGTTCACTACATATATTTTATTGGAACTATCATAAAACCTGTTAACGTCTTTGAGCTAATAAGCATCCCAAACGACACGCGCACCCTGATGCCGTCCGTGTCTGTAAGAGATAGACATTAGGTATTAGTGTGCGTGTGTCATGTGTGGGATACGACGATTTCTTAACGCCATTGAGTCAACATCACTGGTCGTATACCATACGGCATTAGTGTGAGTCGTTTGGGTTGCCTAGCTCATTGGCGTTAAGATATTTGACGATAGTGCCATTTTTTTTTAAGCACTCACACTTTTTTCTCATTCACACTCACACTCATACATCACATTCACACAATCTTTTCGGCAACTCAGGCCATATAAGACTTTTGACGATAACCCTTATTTGGTATCCAAATGGCTTAAATAAAATCATCGGCCTACCCTTGGTATACAAGCAGACGCGCTACCAACTACACCAAGCCCGAGGGCATAGTGCCAATATCCATGTATATTCTCGAAAACAAATCCATTCTGATTTTCTGATTAAGAAAACCTCAAGTTTCACTTATTACATTTAAAAACAATGAACTTAAGTCATTTGGATTCTCTATTATCAATTCAATTCAATTCAAATTTATTGTTGTTCCAGTTCTACAACGAAAAGAAAAAATACAAATCTCTTACAATTCTCTCCTCCGACCTCTCTTCTAGGGCAGTCCGTCCGCGAAAACTAAATTGTTTTATCTGCAGACGACCGACTGTGAAGAGCTTATTTTTACCCTTAATGAAAAGGAAAGCAAACGAAAATTACCAATTTCCTTAAGGGCCTTTTATTTGTGTTAATATTAACTTTGGCTACCCTCAAATGAAAAGTTTAATCGATGTTGAAGTGGGAAGTGGCTGTCCAACGATTAGATTAAGAGAAGAGAGGATTGCGGCCAGGCAGGAGAGTCTCTATCGAATGAAAATTTCAATAAAAAGCCTCAATAAAAATAAAGCCGAAACGTTTTCTTTTATTGAGATTTTCATTCGACAAAGCTTCCCTCACCTGCCCGACTGCAATCCTCTCTTCCATGAAAAGTTTAATCCTATCTCTGCTTAGCTTTTGATTCTCTCCTGAGATAATTCAATTGCAATAATTTGATAGCATAGAAACTTATCTATTAAATTTGTTTGATTGATTTGACTAAGCTTAGCTATTTTCAAAAATATATTTTTGTTGTTTAAGGATTCGAGACTTATGTCTCAAGGTTTTTTTTATATTTAAATAATATTAAAGTTTGAAGAGGAATATATGAATAATGAGAAAATGAAAAATTACTCTCTTCAAACTTGTATATTTATTAGTAATTTATTATTGACAGGGGCTACATAAATTCATTTTTGCTTAGTGGAAGAAAGCGATTTTTCAGATTTATTAAATAACTTTTAGCTAAGTGCTTGGACGCGAGTAGAAACTTTTATTTTGGGCGTAAAGAAGTTTTTTGTAATTTTTAACTTTTTTTGATGATTAATACTGTATATGCATACTAGGAACCGACCGAATATTCGTTTCGCCAAAAATCCTGTTTCCAGTTTCGTTTCCCAAAAGTAGCCGACTTTCGCCCGAAACCTGAGTCTGCAAATGATTTCAAAAGCGGAAAAGGGGCGGAAAAAAAATTTTGTCTCTCTAAAAAAAAGGAAAATGATTTTCACGGGAGGGGAAAAAATTTTCCGCTGGGCAGAAAAAAATTTCAAAAAAAAAAAAAAAAACAAGTTACGGTTTGCAAACAAGATGAATATTCGTTTCTAAAATCTTTTTCGGTCGGACCCTAATGCATACTAGGGTGGTCCTTATTTTGGACTTCGAATTTTTTTCAACGCTAGTCCTAAATCTGTTCCAATTATATAAAAAATAAAAGATTCCAGCCAAATTTCAGCTCTTAATAATAATATTAACCCATCCCTCACGACAGTCAAAGTTTTAAATGGAAATAACATGGGCAAAGTTCTTTTGTTCTTAGAGTTCCGTTCTACAAAAAAGGTCTTCTATGATCTTAGTTCCTATAAGAATATATAATGGTCTTAGAACCATGAAATTGTTCCGTTGATGAGTTACAAAATTTTAAAGACACAAAAGAACTTTTCCCATGTTATTTCCATTTAAAACTTTGCTGCCGTGGAGGATGGGTTAATATTAATATTAAGAGCTGAAATTTGGCTGGAATTTTTTATTTATTATATATTTGGAAGCGATTTAGGACTAGCGTCGAAAAAGTCCAAAATAAGGACCACCCCTAGTATGCATACCCAACTTTTGAGCAGGCAGCCCAATTCTCTTATGAATTTTCTAAGGGATTTTTCATTACACCAAAGTTTCTTTAGACCGGGTTGCCATTAACTATAGTTCCAATAAATTCCTGATTTTTAAATGAAAAATCATAAATATTTTTTAGAATCGAGGAGCGGTATATATGGACCCTGTTACGCATTAGTGTGTCAAGCGCCAGCTACCGAGTTTTGAGAAAATCAACATTAAAGTTTTTTGTTTTCATTGGATTATACTGTATATAATTTTTTTTTGTCAATTGTGCAAGTAACATTAAATATAAATTTTTTTAGGACATATTTCATAAAAAATACTATTAATTATAGCATTTGAAACAATATTTCGTGCTTAACTCAATTTTTAATTTTTTGGCGCTTGACACACTAATGCGTAACAGGGTCCATATATTAATATTTTTTAGGTCATGATCATCACACGTTTATTGATGACTTGTTTTCTGGATGTATCTCATTTATTTTTTTTATTGCTCCATGTCATCGTATTTCTCTCTCTTTTATTTATTTATATGCTAAGCACATTTAAACCATCGAAATTGATATATTAACACAGATTTCTTATTTTATTTCTTTCCTCCTTCTCCTTGCCATTTTTAAGGCTTTCAATTAACAAATCTCATGGATTCAATATTGAAATCCATCAACATTCATATTAGCTGCTCAAATTTCATAGTTAAAAGATACTGTGATGCGAGACCTCTTGTCGGCGAAGTAAAATTTTCGGTTCGGTCATTTTAGTCCAATTAGGTCACAAATATCGATTTTTGGGTTTCGATTGAATACGATTCTTCAATATTTTCTATACAGGTTTATTCGGTATTTTTAGCGATGAGAATCCGATAAATACTTCAAAATAATCGATTTAAAATAGTTTTTCATTGTGTTTAAATGCGTTTTGCTCAAAATCCCCTTTTTGATATCTATAACTTTGAAAGGCTGTAACTTTTTGAGATATTAGAGTGGTTTTGGTCAGGAAATTATCCTCTACAATCCCATATCAATAACTCAATGTGTGAAATTTCCGATAAGAGGTCCCTTTTCACTTTCCGCATCACATACTGTATATTAATATTTATTTTGATAATTTTATTTGATTTTTTTTTTTCATTTTTAAAGGAAACAAATGATGTTTATAATAACAGAAATTATAAAAGTTACCTTACACTCAGTCCCAAGGGCGGATACAAGGGGGGTAAAGGGCTGTGATTACCCCCTGAAATTTGAAAAAAAAACTTTTTTCGAAAAAAAATGTATTTTTAATGTAAAATTTTAAAAATTAATACTTAATTTACCGAAATTAAGAAAAATGTGTGCTGTGCGACCAGTCACTCCAGATTATCCCCCCCCCAGAGAAACACCTCTGGATCCGCCACTGCTCAGTCCAAAACCTGAATATCTCAAGTTCAGAGCGCGTGCAATATACCTAATAGTGTAACCTCCTCCAAAAAACAAGCCCAGACCACAAGTTGGACGAACGTGTTGTGCTGGTTGCTTAAAACAGGAGCAATTAGTACTCGAGTACGCACCTAGAGGGAGGGGGTCAAGGCTAAATGCTGACCACCTTGGTCGTGAATTTCAATTCCCTAACAGGCGACCTTACGGAAGTAATTGTCCAATGTCAGCTGTTTGAGTGAGCTCTTGGTTTCTTTTTTCGCTATGATTTGCACTAATGGACCAAGATGTCTTCTCTCACTCAAGTGGCCATGTCTCTCTCTCTCTCTCTCTCTCTCTCTCTCTTGTGTATGAATACGTTCCGGGAAATTTCTCTTTCAACTGGCCCTGGCCCAGTTTGACAAGTCTCCCGCATCGTTGACCTTTCTACCTCATCTCTCTCTCTCTCTCTCTCTCTCTCTCTTTCTCCTTCTTCCTTAACTTAGGACAATATCTTCTTCATTTTTCTCATCCTTGATACTCTTCTAATTTTGGCAAATTTTTAAATTAAAAAAATTTTTTAGACCACTTTTACTTTTTTTTTTTAATGTTTACTTCCCTTTTTTTTTTTTGGATGTTTTAAGAAAAAATGTGGTGTGGGTGGTCGCCCAGCCCCCCCCCTCCTTTTACCTTCGCTAATCGAAAGTGGTTTTCTGTGCTTGTCACAACAGATTTTTTTGTGTCGGCATATATTTAGTTTCCTCCGATATATTAGAATTCAAGTTTTTTTTTTTTTTTAAGTGGAACTTTTTTTGTTTTTAACACACTTTTTTCCCATTCACACTCACATTCACAAACACATACAGTCTTTTCGGCAACTCAGGCCATAAGTTGAAAAGCTAAAATTTAAATTTTTTTTATTACGTACTGACGTCTCGACCAACTCTTAATTTCTTCAGAATAATTCTACGATTACTTGAAGAGATCGAAAAGTTAAAATATTCATTTTAATAAGAGCTGTCTTGCCCCCGGGTTTGGCGTAGTAAGTAGCGTGCCTACCTCCTATACCAAACGTCGCGGGTTCGGACCCAGGCAGCCCGATGATTTTATTTAAGCCATTTGGATACCAGATGGCTTAAATAGAAATGCCTGAACCTACAATTTATATATTACTTACAACGGTTATCGTCAAAGTCTTAAATGGCCTAAGTTGCCGAAAAGACTGTGTGAATGTGAGTGTGAATGAGAAAAAAGTGTGAATGTTTAAAAAAAAAAAAAAGAGAGCTGTCTTCTATGCTAATTTATTTAGTGTTATTTATGTCCACATGCTTGTATATCATTCCTTTTTTCTCCCATTATAATCAAGAGATGAAGAGGAATGCAGCCAGGTATGAAGCCTCATCAAACTCCTTTATTACAAGACGTTTCGGCCAATTTTATTGTGCTATCAGTTGCATAAGAGTTTTTTAAATAAATAGAGTTGTTAACTTCCAATAAGCCAGTCATATACAAATGCTATTGTAAATGAATGGCTTATGGACAGACGAATTAACAACTCTATTCTTTAAAAACTAAAGATGGCACAATAAAATTGGCCGAAACGTTTGTTGATAATAATAGATGGCTTCCTGCCTGACTTTCCTTTCTATGATTGAATTCTACACAGCCATTTTCTTCTTTAATCAAAAAATACTATCTTGGATGTCTCGTGAGATCCATCTCTATAAGTGAAGCCTTCTATGGCTGGAAGGTGAACCCATCTCAGTATAATTAAATGAAAGTAATCACCTGAACTGATTTATGTTCTCCAAATTAATATTTCTCCTTTATGACGATATAAAATGTACAATGTACATATCGTTTGGGCCTCCTAATAATTAAAGCACCGTTTGAATTTATTATTAATTTTAATAAATAATGCAAATATTATTAATAAATCAATTCAAATTTACGATGTACGATTTTGAATTTTTTTTTTACTAAATAATAGTTGTTTTTATATCTGCGGCACTAAACAGATAGATATTTGAATATTTTTACTTCCATCAACAAAGATATATAAATATTTAATTATATAGTATCGATAAAAAATTCTGTTAAAAAATATGAGCTTTGTTAATGATTAAAGGAAATAGGCCAATTAATACTAAATATTCTGAATTATAATTAAGAGAAAAAAAAAATATTCAAAAAATAAAAGGAGGAAATAACCAAGAAATCAAAAGCAAAGCAAAAAAAGTCAAATAACCTTCTATTTGATCTATTTTTTTTTTCTTTGTTTATAATCAAAAATTCATATTTTAGATCCTTCCTTTACAAATTAGAAACTTAAAATCAAAACAAAATGAAAATTTATTTATTTTTTTCCCCCCTAAAATTTTTTTTAATAATTAATATATATTTATATTTAATATATTATTAATTTTTAATTCTTGATTAAATAGTTGATTGTTAAATTTGTAAAATTATAATGAAATATGGCCGACAATTAATTCGTAAAATAACTAAAGATTTTTGATCAAAAGGATTTTTCTCAGAATTTGAAAGCATTTTATTGCGTTGATTAATAATGAAATCTTCTTCATCTTATTACAAAGACGTGAATTTGAACACTTGCTAAGATCACTCATATTCCATGCAAGTTAAATAAAATTTGAGAAAAAAAAAACTTATTTGTTATATTCATAGGCATTTAAAAAATACATATTTTATTTTCATGTGCTGATTCAGGCGAGATTTATATCAATTAAATTGACTTATAGGTCCTGAGGATGATGAATGCATCGAAACTGATACTTGTACAAGGCAGTTGACCAATAATAACTAAATTTAAAATAGAAACAATGTTTTTATAATTTTTTTGACCAACCATCCGTCTACGGCGAAGAAGCTGCAAAGTCAATTTAATTAATATTTTATTTTAAATGTTTTTTTTTTAATTACACCTTAATACATGAATGAATTTATTCAAATCATTTCAATACCAAATGCTAAAAATAAATATGCCTGAACCTACCGTATTTAAATAAAATAAAAACTTCATATAAAATTCTACTCCGATGATTGAATTTATAAAGTAAATGAACACTTTCAAATTCAATAATCGAAAGGTTTGGGTTAGCCAAGCAACCGTTAATTCCTCCCTTGGGCGTTTGGCATATTCGTTTTATTCAGCACCAAGGGCTTTTAGTCTCTAAATATTGGTGGATATTGCTTATCCAGTCAAATAACTTATTTCAATTTCCACTGGTTGGGATCCGAAGGATCATCAAGATTTAAATATTGACACTGTCAACGCCTATAAATAACTTCGAGCAGAAGGCCGAGCCACAATTAAATGGACAATTAAAAAAGAAAGATCGCTCACTATTTTTCCTTCTCTTTATTTTGAGGTAATCCCGTAAAAATACGTTTCTACCAATTATTATTGTGATATTATTTATATTAATGAATACACAAACTCTGTTTAGGCTCTAAGTGCAATATGATATAATTGATTGATGTTTGTCCCCGAAAAGCAAGGAACAGGAGACTCTGGAGTGAGTCAGGCAGGAGCCGAGAGCTGCTGCATCCTCAAAAAGTAAAAAAAAAAAAAAAAAAAAAAAAAAAAAAAAAAAAAAGCGAGGACGTCTGGAAGGTCGCTCCAGTTGCCTCGGCCTGACTTAACTCTTGCTACCCTCCCTCCAGCTCCAGCCAGCTGAGAGCATTCATTTCCATGTGCTTCGAGGTGGGACCCCACCTTCTGTCTCTCCATATATATTCAAATCTTTCAACTAGTCGAGTTTATTTGCAATGTGCGTGTATCGTGTGTGTTAGTGATCATCGTTAATTAATTAAATGATCATGGATTGTTTAAACTCAACTAGCGAATTGCTTGGTGAAGAGCCTCTAGATCTTGGCAATATTCATGAATCGTTGGCAATTGCTGAAAGACTGGCACAGGCCAGTTTACTCACCTCTCCAGATGCGTCTAGGAGATTGACAGCTCGGAGGATTCAGATGGAGCAGGATGCTCTGCAAACGACAGCTGACGAGCCCCCCGAGGAGGAGAGTTGCTTTTATGTGCCGCCCAAGCAACTGTTGCTCTACCTGGTCAGGTAAAGGCCAGTCTCTCTTTCTTTTTAGTGCAATATTTGGACATGCATTTATTATTAAAACACTATTGTTTACTTATCTTCTAAAAGCCATCTGACATTTATACAATAAATTAAAAATAGACAGAGCCACGCAGTTTGGATCGCACACACTTCTAGGACTTATTGTTTGCCATTCTTATAGGTCGACTTGTAAATAATTTATAAACTTATGGGCTGATTTTTTCGGATATGGGATAAGATTTTGGTTTTAGAGCAGAAAGATAGATTAACTTGCTGTTAGACTTCCTGTATTCCAATTTTTGTTACTTATATAAAATGTTCAGAAATCCTTTTAATTCTATTCTAGATCAGTGACGACATTTCAACTTTTTCTTGGGGGGGGGGGGGTACTCAAATTTGGCCAAAAGATTTAATTTTTGTACAGTTTATATACTCGTAGATATATTTGGAAATATTTTATTTAGAATAATAAGAATTTTATAAAAATCAGAGCCCTTGGGAGGGCGAATGCTCCCCCCCTCGCGCCCCTAAATGACGCCACTGTTCTAGATAAATAAGTAATTAGTTCATCAGGGGAATGAAATATTCATATCCTATTTTATCTAAGAAGGAAAAATAATAAAAATTTTATTCATAAATCAATTTTTTAATATTTCCGCGTTTTTATGTAAATTTCTCAATTTAATTAAATGTTTTTTTAGTAATTAAAAAAAAAAAAAAACATTTAAATAGACACTTATGTGATTTTTTATTTTTAAACATGATTAAAAATGATCGAGGGATCCACACACCCGCACCAGAGACACACATTTTTCTTCTGGTCACTTTCGATCCACTTTGTGTGTCCCTGGTGCGGGCGTGCGGATCCCTCGATCATTTTTAATCATTTTTACTCGGGATGTTTTGAGACTCCCTGAGTCAAGAAAAAGTGGGTATCGTATTGACACAAAAAATCTGGTGTTACTAGCATAAAATACAACTTTCAATTACAGAAGATAAGAAAAATTTGTGTGCTAGTCACATCAGATTTGCTTACTGTACTTTTATTTATTTCTTCTCTTTCCTAATTGTTTTTGAAGGATATTTGATTTAATCTTTTATAGCAATTAGTTTATATATTTTCATAATATTTGCAATCATTTATTTCCCAAAGGTTTTACTCAAAATATAAATTTGTTTGAAATATCAAAAAACATTTGGTGTGACTGTCGCACAGCACAAAACTTTCTTTTACCTTCGGTAATCGAAGTTGTGTTCTGTGCTTGTCTTACCAGATTTTTCATGTCGACATAACAGTTATATTTAGTTTCCGCCGATATATTAAAATTTAAAATGTAAAATTTGTAAGTAGATCTATGGGAAAATATTTATATTTTGTTACCATGGCAATCATTTCGCCTATCTTTATGAATTTTAAACAAAATCGTTGGAGCGAATTTTGAGAAAAACGAATAAAAAACGGAAAAAGGGCATCAGTAAAGTATTAGTACTCTTTGGCCTATTTTGTTAAAAAACTTCATGTGACGTGCCAGGGGAGTAGCTAACTTAAATATACGATTTCAATCTCCTAGCTCTTTTCGTTCTTGAGATATTTTGTTCACAGACAGACCATGTCGCGAAAACCACTTTTTTGGATTCAGGGGACCTCAAAACTTGTATATCCATCAAAATTTCGACATCGAATTTTTGACATGAATACAATACTTTCTCTCTATATATATGTGCTGTATATTAACATATACATAGGTAAGAGAAAGTAAAAAGTGACATATACAAGGAAGACGCAGGAATCAAATTATTCTTGATAATTATCGGTTGAAAGATTAGTAAAGTCAGACAACACCTTAAATCTCTATCATAAGGCGTGGGGTTTTAATAAATTCAGTCATTAAATTGTACTTTTCTATTTATATACAGTAGGCTTTTCAACATAGACTCTATTTAAGAATAGAAGAGATCAAGTCACTAGAAGAATTCACCTTAATGCTAAGCCAAAAAAAAAGAGGAAGTGTTTCTTCTTTCCACTCATCTATTTTAAGAAAGAAAAAAAAAAAAAGATTGGTAAATGAGTAATCGCCTTGCTTTAAAAAAAAAAAGAAAAAAATTGGGGGAATTTTACAAGCAAATGGAAAGTAAATGATTACTAATGCGGGAAATTTCAAATAGGAAGCAAATACGTTTATTAAATATCTCACTGGTTGAATAACCTCTTTTGACTTTTGGTCACCCATTCGAAGTTTCGCCGCGCTTGTCATTGCTTAACTGTAATGAATGACTGTTGCTCTAATGCGTTGGCATCCCCCCTCCCCCCCCTCCGACAAAATAAATAAATAAAACAAAAATTGTGTCATTTGAGTTGCCTACCTTCCAGCAATTATACACCGCATGCTAATAATGAAATAACTTTTTTTTTTTATTGACTTTTCTTGCCCAATCTATATTAAATTTAAAATTAAAAAGGAACTCTTCATACTTTTTATTTACACTATTGAAACATCGTTATTAGTGAAGAAAATTATTTAATTTTTACCACTCCTACTTGTGTTATTTAATTTTCATTTTTACTGTAGACCTATTAAATTTTTGTTAACTCTGCTTTATTTGCAATTCCTTTTTTTTCGACATCTTAGGCCATATGGACTTTAACGATGCACATTATTTAGATATGACGTCCAGCAGGGGCGTATATAGAGGGGGGGGGGGGCCTGAAAAAAAATTTCAAAAATTTTTCTGCGGAACCAAAGTTTTCCGCCTTGCGAAAAATTTTGATTTCGCGGAACACTCCCTCTTTGGCCTAAATTTTTCCCGTCCGTAAAAATATTTTACCTTTTTTTTTAGAGACGCGAAATTTTTCCCACCCGCGGAACAATCCCTCTTGCGGAACCTAAATTTTCGTACTGCTAGGCCGAGCAAACATTTCGAGGTTGGGGGGGGGGAGAGGTCGAGACCCATTATTGTCTCTATCTCCCTATATGTGTATATGCATTTAGAGAATTTCGGGGGGGGGGGGGGCCCGGGCCCCCTCGGTTCTCCCCCTCATATACGCCCCTGTCGTCCAGGCACATATATTTCTACCAAATTCCCTTAGAGAGAAAAAAAACCAAATCTATTATTAAGAAACTGAAACACCAAATTTGAAGGTTTTTAGATTTTTGCTTTATAGTAAGAAAGTATTGGATTCATGTCAAAAATTCGATGTCGAGATTTTGATTGATATACGTTTTGAGGTCCCCTGAGTCCATGGTATGTCTGTGTTCAATTTAAAGCATGAAGGAATTGAGCTAGGAGGGTGAAATTTTATATTTAAGTTTGGCACCAACTACAGGCGTGAAAATAAGTTTTTAATCAAAATTGGCCAAAGAGTACTAATACTTTACTGATGTACTTTTTCACTTTTTTCTCAAAATTCGCTCAAATGATTTTGATTAAAATTCAAAAATCAATTATTTTTTAGATGCTCTTTAAAATGTACCCAAAATATTAATACAGATAGACAACAGGATCACATATTTAGGCTGAACGCCCACCAATTGAGCTAAAGATTTTCGGACAAAACGTTTTGTCCAAGAGCAAAAACGTTTTCCAACGCACACCGATTGAGCAAACCGCTCAATGGCAAAACATTTTGTTCGATGTTGTCGAATCATGTCCAATTGTGTTTTGTTTCCTGGGTGTGCGTTGACCCATAGAAAAGCATTGAAAAAACATTTTAGGCAAAAACATTTTGTTCGAAAACGTTTTTTCACAGCATTTGAATTCTAATATATCCGAGGAAACTAAATTTATGTCGACACAAAAAAATCTGGTGTGACAAGCACAGAACACAACTTTCTCTTACCCTTGGTAAGTGTGTGCGACAAGTCACACCAGACTTTTTCTCTCTCGACTGCTGAGGCCTTTTATGAATATACATATATTGTAAATTTATTTTTAAAATTGTTGTACCGATGACCACCTGGGGTCGTTCCACTCGGGGTCACCAACCCGAGGTTTCGCCGTTTGAAAATTCCTTATCAACTCTATTAAATTGAAATTTTTATTTTAAAATAAGCTTTTGCAATTTAGCTAGAAATAAATTCAATGATTAGACAATGAAACCAACAGTCCGGTAAATTACTAATGATCTTAAAATAGTTTGACCTGACCGGGATTAACGTCAAAACAAATAAAAAAAAAGGGTCTTCGCCCCCGCCACGCTTCTTCTTTTGATATCAGTGTTATGTGTGTGTGTGTGTGTGCGTGTGTACACGCAGTTGGCACGGCTGCAACCCGTACAATAACCCAGTTGGCTGGTCCATTCGTGTATTGGCTGGCTCAAGATATCAGACCCCCCCCCCTCCCTCCCCCTCTCGTTCGTCCTCCTCGCCATTTTAATAAATCAACGATAAAAAAATGAACTAATAATGACCTCATTGCAGAAAAAAATAACCGATTATTTTATTTTTTATTTCTTTTAGGAAGTTTTTAATTTTGCATAATTTTCTACTTTAAGTGACGGTAAAATGTATAAGCAACGAAAATTATCACAATTTATATATCTATTGATTAGATTGAGTTGTTTTCTTTTATTATAATTATAAAAAGTAAAAATTTATTAACTTGTTTCCCAAAAAAAAATTGATATGACATTTTTTGACTTAAATTTACCTGTGAAACTCGTGTTAACTAACTGTCCTGTCATATAGATAATGTAATGTTTTTAGATAAAAATTATTTTAATTACCATTATCTAAAATGGCCTCAGCTGCCGAAAACGACTAGAGGAGGTCCTACAGGGTCAATCATTTTGATCAAAAGATTGAATCAAGCCAGATTGACCTGCTTGACGCTTGCGCCAATCATTGAAGGTGATTGATTGATAGAAAGTTTGATGACATTTGACTAAATCGTTTGATCGTCTAGGCCAGGGGTCGGCAACCCGCTGCTCGCGAGCTGCATGCGGCTCTTTTATCCAAATTGAATGGCTCTTGACCCTGTCCAAAATATATATTTTAATTTTCTTGAAACAAATGGAAATTTCATTTATTAAAGTAAAAATATTTTTCCAAAAATAATTTTAATTGTGATAGATTTGAAATTGATTAGATTTATATTAAAATAAATTACGTAATTATATAAGACTGCCGCCTTTTCATTCAAACAAGTTTTTTTTTTGAATTGAACATATATTTGAATTTTTATAAGTAAGTTATAATAATTCCTTTTAGTAAAAATATTTTTATAAAGTCCCGATGCGGCTCTTGGTAAGATTTTGTAACTTTCTTTTACATCCGATAATCGAAAGTTGTGTTCTGTGCTTGTCACACCAGATTTTTTGCGTCGACATATATTTAGTTTCGGCCGATATATTATAATTCAAGATGTAAAATTTATACACATGGGAGAATATTTATATTTTGTTACCATGGCAACCATTTCTCCCATCTTTCCTTTAAAGTACAAGAGTAAAGTGGTCTTCAGAAGATTTCAATGGATTTCAATGGACTGATCCTCTTAAATGATATTGAATATACATTTTAAAGAGCATCTAAAAAATAATTGATTTATGAATTTTAATCAAAATCGTTTGAGCAAATTTTGAGAAAATCGAAAAAACTGAAAAACTATAACAGTAAAGTACTAGTACTTTTTGGCCGATTTTGATCAAAAGCTTATTGTCACACCCTAGGTGGGTGTCTAACTTAAATATAAAATTTCAACCTCCTCGACATCGAATTTTTTACATGAATCCAATGCTCCAATACTTTCTCTATATATATGTATATTAACATTTGCATATAGGTAAGAGAAAGTAATAACATCCTGACTTTTTCAAATATTTACGGATTCATCAGGATAATTTATTTCCCGAAACTCAGGCCACAATGAAAAAAAAATTGTTTTTAGTTTTTTTTTTTTTTTTTTTTTTTTCGAAAAAAGCTAATCCTCTTCTTTAAGTTAAATCTAATAATAAACCTTTTGAAAGGTGAAAGTTATATGCAAATGACTGATCCTCTTAAATGATATTAATAAAATGATATAGGCTAATATTTTTAGAAAAAAAAAAAAAATAATAAATTCAAAAACATGCAAATATGAAATGACTTTTTGCTATTATCTAGCAGACATATTTATTTTATTTATTAGATTCAGCCAAACACTATTTTACAGTCATCGTATAAATTTTTTTATACCAGGTATTTTCTTAATGAGATGCCATTTCCTTTTCAATTAAATTATCATAATTAATGGAAAATGGAAAATGTATATTTTACAAATAATTACAAAATAAAAACATCTACTATTTGTTTCAAAATTAATCGGGCAAGCTCTATCTTTGGTTTCATCCTAAAAAATAGAGGTACTGTGCCTGTAATTAACTTGTAAAATGAAACATAAGATTGCACTCTCCTTTTACAGATAGATAATTACAGGGGCGAATATAGAATATTTTCGGGGGGTGGGGGCGACTCTTTTAAATATCCCCCTCCCCCATACAAAAAATATTTTTAAATTACCGGATATCCTGAGCCCCGAGGGGCCCGGATTCTCTTAAAGACAAATTTTCATAATTTTTTTTTTTTTTTAGCAAATTCTCTCCTCGTAACTCAATCACTCCATTTTTTCCCTGTTGCGAATTCATAATTTGATTTTTTTTTATATACGCGTTTCATTGAAAAATTTCCGGGGGAGGGGCCGGTCCTCTCGCCCCCCTCCCTTATATACGCCCCTGGATAATTAAAGGGATGACATTTTCAAGTTGTTATATATTTAATTTATATTTCTCTCCCTCTCAGAGTTATTTTTTTAAAAGGGATACGACTTTTATTTTAAACAAAAGTACATGCATTTTACCTATTTTTTTTTTTTTTCATTTTGTTATCAGATAATTAAATCGTCTAATTAATTAAAGTGGGTTGGCCTTTAGAAGTCGATAGCTAGATTTTGTTTTTATTTCCACTTTGAGAATCGAGTAAAACGATTGAAGACATTTTGATTGGATTCGATAAGAAATTAAATATAAAGTTACCAAGCCGAGATTAAATTGTCTTAGATTCAAGAATTCGTTAAAAGGCATTTGGATCCAAGAGCTCGAGCTCTTATTTTTATTATATATGTGATGCGGAAAGTGAAAAAGTTCCTCTTGTCTAAAATTTCACAAATAGAGTTATTGATATTTGATTGTTGAGGATAATTTCCTGAACATTTTAAGATTAAAACTCAAAAACTATAAAAAATCTGGTGTGACTGTCGCACAGCACACAACTTTCTCTTACCTTCGGTAATCAAAAGTTGTGTTCTGTGCTTGTCACAGCAGATTTTTCGTGTCGACATATATTTAGTTTCCGCCAATATATTAGAATTTAAGGTGTAAATTTTATATGAGACAATATTTATATTTTGTTACCATGGCAACCATTTCTCCTATCTTTTCTATGGAGTACAAGAGTAAAGTGGTGTTCAGAAGATTTTAATGACAAAATAAGAATATACATTTTAAAGAGAATCTAAAAAATAATTGATTTTTGAATTAAAAAAAAAATCGTTGGAGCAGATTTTGAGAAAATCGAAAAAAACTGAAAAAGTACATCAGTAAAGTACTAGTACTTTTTGGTCGATTTTGTTCAAAAGCTTCGCGTCACGTCCCATGGGGGTGCCTAACTTAAATATAAAATTTCAACCTCCTAGCTCTTTCCGTTCTTGAGATATTTTGTTCACAGACAGACACACAGACACACACACAGACAGACCACCTTTTTGGATTCAGGGGACCTCAAAACGTGAAGATCCATCAAAATCTCGACATCGAATTTTTGACATGAATCCAATACTTTCTCTCTCTATATATATTAACATATATATAGAGGTAAGAGAAAGTAAAAAAAAAAAATATTAGCTACAAAGGTTAAAAATATTCGCATCTAATTTTATTTTCATTTTATTTTTTTTTACACACATTCATATAAATGATAACCATTTGAATAGACTGACTCTGCGTTTATCTCGATGACTTCTCTCTCTGTCTCTTTCTCCTTCAGTCAAAACAATATGAGCATAATCCCTAGCAAAATGTTTTAATTTGGTTTTGTCAAGCAAACTGAAGGTTATCGCAAAGAGCAGATCTTTGCGGAGGTCACGTCAGTCGGCTGGCTCCTCCTCATTTGCACTTTTTTTTTCTTTTCTTTTTGCAACCAAAGGCGAGGCCTCGCTGTCTGATTCATATTTAACATGCTTTACATTAGCTAATTTTGACTGTTGCATATTAAACCGATCAAAAAGAGATAAAAAATAATTCATTTATTTTTACTTTCTCTTACCTATGTCTAGATGTAAAATAGATATATATTGTGAGAAAGTATTGGATACATGTCAAAAATTCGATGTCGAGATTTTGATGGATATACAGGTTTTGAGGTCCCCTGAGTCCAAAAAAGTGGTTTTTGCAATATGGTCTGTCTGTCTGGGTTCAATTTAAAGCATGAAGGAATTGAGCTAGGAGGTTGAAATTATGTACTATGTGTAATTTATTATTATGTATCTATTATGTAATTATGCACCACCCTGGCGGGTGACACGAAGCTTGTGAACAAAATCGACCAAAGAGTACTAGTACTTTACTGATGTTCTTTTTTAGTATTTTTCGATTTTCTCAAAATTCACTCCAACTATTTTGATTAAAATTCAAAAATCACTTTTTTTAAATGCTCTTTAAAATGTATATTCTCATTTTGCCATTGAAATCTTCTGAAGCACACTTTACTCTTGTACTTTATAGAAAAGATAGGAGAAATGGTTGCTAAATATTATATTTTCCCATGTTTATAAATTTTACATCTTGAATTCTAATATATCGGTGGAAAAGAAACTAAATATATGCCGACACAAAAAAATATGGTGTGACAAGCACAGTACACAACTTTCACTTGCCGAAGGGTAAGAGAAAGTTGGCTGCTGTGCGACCAGTCACGCCAGATCTTTCTAACAATAAAAAAAAAAAAAAAATTTAAACTTGTACACCTTATATATGACGATTACAATACTTTAATTTCGCATAGTCGTGTACAGTGAGCGCCACAATTAAGTCCCACTTGATAGCTTTAGCCTTAAGTATATGGTATAGTATACTAGTGTAAAGTGAAATATATTTAATTACAGAAAAGATAAAACGTAAAATCTGGTAGAGATGATTTTATTTTACCTTTTAAAATTTAATATTATTTCACCATTTACCATATTCTATACCATATATTTAAGACTAAAGCTATCAGGTGGGGACTTAATTGTGGCGCCTATTGTACAAGCAACTAAAGATAAAAATATACAATTAATTTGACTTTGCACTTCTTCGCCTAAGACGGACGAAATTACAAAAACGTTGTTTTTATTTTAAATTTATTATTATTGGCTAACTGTCTTGTACAAGTATTAGTTTCGATGCATTCATCATCGTCAAGACCTACAATTTAATAATACATTAAAATATTTTCAATATTTTGTCTTATTACATTTTTTACTTTCTCTTACCTATGTATATATGTAATATATATATAGAGAGAAAGTATTGGTTTCATGTCAAAAATTCGATGTCGAGATTTTGATGGATCTTCACGTTTTGAGATCCCCTGAATCCAAAAAAGTGGTTTTCGCGACATGGTCTGTCTGTGTGTGTGTGTCTCTGTCTGTCTGTGTGTCTGTCTGTGTGTGTGTCTGTGAACAAAATATCTCAAGAACGAAAAGAGCTAGGAGGTTGAAATTTTATATTTAAGTTAGACACCCCCATGGGACGTGACACGAAGCTTTTGAACAAAATCGACCAAAAAGTACTAGTACTTTACTGATGCACTTTTTCAGTTTTTTCGATTTTCTCAAAATTTGCTCCAACGATTTTTTTTAAAATTCATATATCAACTATTTTTTAGTTGCTCTTTAAAATGTATATTCTCATTTTGTGATTGAAATCTTCTGAAGACCACTTTACTCTTGTTCTCCATAGAAAAGATAGGAGAAATGGTTGCCATGGTAACAAAATATAAACATTTTGCCATACTTATAAATTTTACATCTTGAAAATCGAATGTACCATACTGTCGGAAACTAAATACATGTCGACACAAAAAATCTGGTGTGACAAGCACAGTACACAACTTTCGATTACCGAAGGTAAGAGAAAGTTGTGTGCTGTGCGCCAGTCACACCAGATTTTTTTGTATAATTTTTAGGGTCCGACCGAAACAAGATTTTCAGCCGAAACCGAAACCGAATATTCGGCCTCAACCTTAGTTTCGGCCGAAACCGAAACTTGTATTTCCTATAAAAATTTTTTTTTCATTTTACCCTTTTTTTTTTTTGAATTTTTTTCTCCCTCAAGTGCAAATCATTTGACCTTTTTTTTTTTTGCATGCGAGTCTCATCCCATTTTTTCAGACTCTGGTTTCGGCCGGCCGAAAGTTTCGGCTACTTTTTGGCCGAAACCGAAACTACGGCCGAAACCATGATTTTTGGCCGAAACTGGCCGAAACCGTAACCGAAACCGAATATTCGGTCGGTTCCTAATAATTTTTGACCGAACATCCGTCTTAGGCGAAGAAGCTCTAATGTCAATTTAATTGGATAAAAATCTCGTCCGAATCAGCATATGAATAAAAATATATTTTATGGAATTAAAAATTCTCACTAAATACCTTTTTTTGGAATGGGTGCATAAGCTCCGAAGACCTATTATGACCATATAATGACCTATAATGAACATGCAGCCAGGAGGAATATAGTTAAAAAAAAAACAAAACAAAAAGAAGAAGCATAAAAGGGGAACTCAACTGCGGGAACTGAGAAGATGCCTGTTGAGATTAGACTTGAAAGTCTGAAGATTGTGTTTTTGGAGAAGATGGACGCAGGGAGCTTGTTCCAATCACGGGACAAAGGAAGATTGGAATTGACTAGTTCTGTTAGTCGTGATCTGAACAACATAGGGATGCTGGAACGATGCCCCTCTTGTGTTCCGTGAATATGTTGCATTGGGTGGGATAATTGATTTTAATTCGGCAGAGCATTGACCATGGTAATACCTGCCTTGATCACCAGCGATATAAAAAAAAAGATTTGCTCTTTAAGAGGCTCTTTTATTGCTCTAGTTAAATAGGCTATCCTTGAATCCATATCTCACCTATCCTTTAAAATAAATTAAAAAGCAAGGAGGAAGATCTTTTCACGACAGACAAACACAAACAACGCAAGGCTATTGGAATAAATTTGATTACATATACAAAATTCTCTATTACATATTAATCATTCACCGCATCCTTTATCATTATTATAAAATAACCCGTAATTAATTACCTTGACCGGAATGCAATCGCACAATAGGAAGTGGAATTGCATTTGAGGTGAATTCTAATTGAGGCTAAACACTTTTACTATCATTTTTTTTGCTTTTACTTAGATTAGAACGGAGAGGCCGTACCCCTAAGGATGAAACGATACCACTGAGGTATCGATACTTTTACTCGATACAGGTATCGGTCGCAAAGTATCGAGTAGGTACTCGGTATCGATTGAAAAGTATCGATACTTACTCGTATCGGTCAATTTTTTCGTGCAATTAAAGATAAGCAAAAACAGCAGTAAGTTCTGATATTATCAACTTAGGAACTTTGCAGCCAGGAGATTAAATAAAAATCTTTTATTTAATTTCTATTTGCTGACGTTTCGGTCGCCAATCACGACCTTCAACATCGGAGACCTCCGAGTAGCAAGTATATGATAATATTTTTGTACATATCAAAGTCAAAAGAAATTGTATATTTTTAATTGCAATGAATATTAACATGTTAAAATACCTAAAATCGTGTATAAATGATATTTGCCCTGATGAAGGTCGTGATTGGAGTCCGAAACGTCGACAAATAGAAATTATAATAAATAAAAGATTTTTTATTTAATCTCCAGGCTGCAAAGTCTCTGAGAATCTTGATTAAATCTCCACAGGCATAAAACATTAAGTTCTTGAGGAAAAAAAAAAAACGACGACCAAAAAAAAAAAATTCAGTTTTAGCGGTACTATCCAAAAATAATAATTTTTCAATGTGTTTCCCTGTTAAACGCTTCTATAATAAAAATTAAAATACAGTGGTAGAAACCATTCGATTGTAAACAAGAACAAATGGACGTAAATGTTCTTTCGGGCTAACTAATCATCGCTTACGAGGACCGAGTATCGATACGAGTATTTTTGACCGATACCTACTTGGTACTCGATTTCCAAAGTATCGATTCTAAAAGTACTTGATATCGAAAGAAAAGTATCGAGTAAGTACTTGTATTTACTCGTATCGTTTCATCCCTACGTACCCCTTTTTCAAATTTAATTAGAGTGAATAATTCAATTAAAATTTGTTTTCATCATCTGAGTTTTTTTTTTTTTTTTTCTTACTAAAATAAATTTTGGCTACTAACTAATATAAACATCTATAAAAATAGATATATTTATATTTTGTTAGTCGTCTTTTTTTATCCAGGCCAATGTCATGTCACTAAAATCTATGACAGGAGCCAGAATAGAATCAAAATATAAACATAATAATAAAGGAAAAAAAAATTCTTTGTGGAATGTTAAGTGAGATAAGGCCTAAATTAAACATTTGGGAATATTACAGTGGCATATATCACAACGAACATCCTCCAAAAAAGGATCGAGATCAGTGGCAAGGGAAAAGATGACGATCCACAATCTGATTTTCAAAGATTTCAAGACATTGCTGCTCTATTTTAAATATTTAGGCCTTTATTTGAACCACAGACTAGCTCCCTATAGGAAGTTGATACTATTGTATCAAATATTGTTTGATTTATTTTTAATCTTCATAATGGACAATTATTTTGATATAAGGTTCAAACCTTTAGTTTGTTTAATTTCTCTTAATTATTGATTTAGCTGAAAAAGAAATTCAATCATTTTCAAATGAGACAGATCAATTTTTTGTGAGTTAGCTATTCAAACAATAAAGTTTTCTAAATGCCAAGTTTCACCTTATCCGATGAATAATTGGACGATGTTATGCATCGTGAAGGAACCAAGCGCCATTATGATCGAAATTGATATAAAACCGCCATCTTGTAGAAGAAAAGATCTACCTCTTTTTTTTTATTTAATAGGTTAATTAAATCCAAGTAAGATGACACAAGGTCAACTAGTGGAATCAACTAGTTGCCTCGAATCCGGCCTGATGGCGAGTGGTCCCTTAGTGCATAACATCGTCCAATTGAGATTTAAAAAACACACGCACTTTACATGGGCGTAACAGGGGAGTGCCGGGGGGCCCGGCCCCCCAGAAGGCTCGTGCTCCCCCCCCTCAGAAAGCTCCCCTGCTCCAAGAAAAATTGAAAAAATATGGGACTTTCCAGGCCCCCCGGAGGATAGCTGGTCCCATGCCCCTCCCCCCCCCCAGTCAAATTCTCTAGTTACGCCCATGGCACTTTAAGACTTTTTGATTTTCTGACATCCTTTCAATCTGAAACGTGTATATATAAAAAATTGAGATCTTATATTTTTCACATAATAACTTACCCTTATTAGGGGAGATTGTATTTGACGCCATTTTATTTTTTTTATGTTCTAAACTCTTGAAATATTCAATTTTATATATCTGCTTTTGTAAAAGTCAGAAAAATTCTTCTTAATTGTTTTATAACAAAAATAAAAAAAAAACCTTTATCCTAGAAAATAGGCAACCAAACGAACAGTTCTGACGAGATTGTTATCTAAGTCGCAGGCGAAAAATTTAATATTGGATTAAAATCAGTTTTCTGATAGAAAAGGGGAGTAGCAAGCCTTTCGAATCTACACTTGGGGTAAAAATTTTAATTTCAACCTTGAGAAAAAGATTGATTTCTTTTTTCATTCTCTCCTTCGTTCGGATTTTCCCCAACATTTTATTTTATAAAAAAAAAAAGAAAAGAAATGTGTTAAGAATTATCTCCAAATGTTCCTAATGATTTTGATTTCAATCTTAATGAGTTTAACCTCAATCTGTTTTTGATTTAAATCATTTCTTTTGAAAACTTTTAAAATATTTTTATTTTATAAAACAATAAGCTAATTATTTTTTATCTTCCTATTTGAACACAAACTAATCCATTGATAGATAAGATTTCGCGATTGAGTGGATCCTAAAGACGGGTAGAGCCAAAATATTCTTTGGAGACATTTCGAAATAACTTTATTATATTTATATTGAATACATTATCAAGTAAACATATTACGTAGTGCTTATGATTAATTAGACTACTTTTTCACTCCCCTGGTGGAAGGAGGCGTTTGACCCCCCCCCTCTTTGTTACGCCACTGCTATTATTGTTATATACCAAGCATATTTTTTTTTTTTTTTAATATATTTGCTCAAGTCACACTTATAAATTATTGCCTGCTTTATCTTAAAATTCGTTGAAATATATTGCATTTTATAAAATGTATAAATTATTAAGCTTAAATAATATATATTAACACATATTAACGATAAATAAAACAAAGCGTAAGTTATGCCCTAGAGTAGTGAGAACTAATTATATGAGGAAAACACAATAAATTTTCCTCTAATAAAATTAATATTCTAATACTTGTTAGAAAAATTATGAGATAAATGAATTTTCGTTATTTTTACTTTCTCTTACCTCTATATTGTTAATATATATAGAGAGAAAGTATTGGATTTATGTCAAAAATTCGATGTCGAGATTTTGATAGATATACACGTTTTGAGGTCGCCTGAATCAAAAAAAGTGGTTTTCGCGACATGGTCTGTCTGTGTTCAATTTAAAGCATGAACGAGGTTGAAATTTTATATTTAAGTTAGACACCTCCCTGGAGCGTGCAAATAAGCTTTTGAACAAAATCGGCCAAAAAAAACACTAGTACTTTACTGATGTACTTTTTCAGTTTTTTCCGATTTTCTCAAAATTCGCTTCAACGATTTTGATTAAAATTCAAAAATTAATTATTTTTTAGGTGCTCTTTAAACTGTATATTCCCATTTTCCCATTGAACTCTTATGAAGCTCACTTTACTCTTGTATTTCATAGAGAAGATAGGAGAAATAATTTCCCATACTTGTAAATTTTACATCTTGAATTTTAATATATCGGTGGAAACTAAATATATCTCGACACAAAAAAATCTGGTGTGACAAGCACAGATTTTATCACTAATCAGAAAGGTCATTATTTATAAACAATGGGCCCCTAGTTGGCTCCTCAGTTTGCATCCTAGCCTTTAAATGTATTATTCTTTGCGTAGGTGACCAAAGTCTGAAGTATCTAAAAATAATAAAATTCCTTTCTTCCAGAGATAAGTAACAAAAAGTTTTATATAATCAATAAGAAGTCTGTCTAATCGCTAAATATTTTCTATTTTTAGCATTTAATTACTATTTTAAGGAACCGACGATTAATAATACAAATAAATAAATATTGACCTAAGATCCTGATAAAACAAAAAGCAAAATTTCATTTATCTACCAGCACATTCATTTTTTCTAATTACGGAAAATTTATTGCTTTTTTTTCCTCATTTAGTTTCCAAGTTCTCACCTGACTTATTTTCCCTCTGCTAGAGAACATAACAGTTGACTTTGTTTTATTTGCCAATTTAACTGCAAATTATTGGAAGACAATCAATTCACTTGGACACCTCACAAACTAACTGTCAGCGATTCATTTATTTATTTTTCCATATTTTATCTTATCTTAGAGTGCCTGCAATAAAAGATGTTTCTGGAGTTATCCAAGGATGTGAAATTACAAAAATCTGGTGTGACTGGCGCACAGCACACAACTTTCTCTTACCTTCGGTAATCGAAAGTTGTGTTCTGTGCTGTCACACCAGATTTTTGTGTCGACATATATTTAGTTCCCGACAGTACGGAACATATGAATTCAGATGTAAAATTTATAAGTATGGGAAAATATTTATATTTTGTTACCATGGCAACCATTTCTCCTATCTTCCCTATGAAATACAAGAGTAAAGTGGTCTTCAGAAGATTTCAATCGCAAAATGAGAATATACATTTGAAAGAGCATCTAAAAAGTAATTGATTTTTGAATTTTAAAAAAAATCGTTGGAGCAAATTTTGAGAAAATCGAAAAAAACTGAAATAGTACATCAGTAAAGTACTAGTACTCTTTGGCCGATTTTGATTAAAAGCTTATTTTCCGGTCCCGGGGGTGTTTAACTTAAATATAAAATTTCAACCTCCTAGCTCAATTCCTTCATGCTTAAAATTGAACACACACACACACACACACACACACCCACCCACCCACCCACCCACCCACACACAGACAGACCATGTCGCGAAAACCACTTTTTGGATTCAGGGGACCTCAAAACGTGAAGATCCATCAAAATCTCGACATCGAATTTTTGACATGAATCCAATACTTTCTCTCTATATATATATTAACATATATACATAGGTAAGAGAAAGTAAAAAATTAGAATTATTGATAAGCAAACGATTTTAATCAAAATTCGTAAATCAATTATTTTTTAGATGAAAAAAATGTCTCATTTTGGTTGCCTTGAATTCTAATGTACTTCTGGAAAACTAATATATGCTAACACAAAGAATCTGGTGTAACAAGCACAGAACACAACTTTTTACCTTCGGTGATGGAAAGTTGTGTCCTGAGCTCTCATCATATTTTTATACCAGGGTATATATGTTTTTATTTAGTCTGCTTTTATTTTATCATCAGCTTCTTAACTTCAATGATTTTTCTTTTAGGATGGTAGACAACCCAAATAATCAACTGATTAATCGATTCATTTGCCACATCTTTGCTATTGTATAGCCCAGGATCAACTGGTCTGGGGCTATAAATAAAAAAATCTGGTGTGACTGGTCGCACTAGTCGGTTCTCTTACCTTCGGTTATTGAAAGTTGTGTTCTGTGCTTATCACATCAGATTTTTTGTGTCCAGTGTCCGTCATTATGGTACTTTTGAATTTGAAGATGTAAAATTTATAAACATGGGAAAAGAAAATATTTTGTATATTTTATTATCATGACAACCATTTCTCCTATCTTTCCTATAAAGTACAAGAGTAAAGTGTGCTTCAAAAGATTTAAAGAACAAAATGAAAATATTCATTTTAAAGAACATAAGAAAAATATTTGATTTTAGAAT
This sequence comes from Euborellia annulipes, assembly GCA_023213315.1. Taxonomy (NCBI): domain Eukaryota; kingdom Metazoa; phylum Arthropoda; class Insecta; order Dermaptera; family Anisolabididae; genus Euborellia; species Euborellia annulipes. The sequence goes on along the minus strand of JAKCPI010012791.1, from coordinate 85,599 downwards.
TTTAATCAAAATCGTTGAATCAAATTTTGAGAAATTAAAAAAAAAAAAAACTTAAAAAGTGGATCAGTAAAATTCTAGAATTTCTTTACCGATTTTGTTCCAAAGCTTCGTATCACGTCCCAGGAGTAAACCCCAGTATTTTTTTTTTTTCAAAATAAAATTATATTTTTAATATAAAATTTTAAAAATTAATACTTACAAATTTGATTTGTATATATACTGGGTATTCCGGTAAACAAGTACAGAATAAACCTTTAAATTTAAAATAAGAAAAAAATTGTGTGCTGTGCGACTAGTCACACCATATTACCCTCCCCGAGAAACTCCTCTTGAGGATACCTAACTTAAATATAAAATTTCAATTTTGTTCACAGTCAGACAGACAGATCATGTTGAGAAAACCACTTTTTTGGATTCAGGGAACATCAAAACGTGTATATCCATCAAATTCGAATTTTTGACATGAATCTAATTCTTTATATAAGCTTATATATAGCTAAGAGAAAGTAGAAATCCATTGATGATTTGGTCATTTATGTTCTAGTAACTAAAAACTAGAGATCTAACGAGCAACGAGGGCTAAAGATGCGCCATGCTTTTTCCTATATATTTATATACGTCTATGAATCGAGAAGAGTAAATTTTTGACATTTTTATTTCACTTTAGTACAATATATTTATACGGTATACATAATATTCTAGGAGGAATAGCAATTATGCATTACCCTGGTTTATGCATTATATGCTAAATCCTAGTAATCAGCTTATTTTAATTATTTAAATGAAAACTTTTAGATCCGAACTTACTTTTTTCTATTTTTTGTCTATTAATAGACATTTTTATTTATTCTGGCCTTGATTGCGACGTTATTTTTTTCTAATTTTAATTGCCATTGATATAATAATGCTTGAAAAGAGGTGATCGACTCTGACAAATGCTCTAATTATAATAATTTATATAAACTGATAAAAAAAAGATATTTGCAATCATGACTCAAGAAACGGCTGGCTCTCTTTTTACTTTCTCTTACCTCTATATATGTTAATATACATATAAGCAATGAAGTACCTGGCTCGTGATTTACATACAAGGAAGGAAGCAGGAGCAGCCAAAGATTAAAGCCTCCGATTTTATTACAATTAATGAGACGTTTCGAGAAATCTCAATTTTCTCATCATCAATCTTTCCTACATAAGAAATACATAAATTAACACATTAATAGATAGAAATTTTTTTTTTAACAATATAAGATAATATTAGTAAAAGAATTAGATTTTCGGTTTAACAGTGGTTTATTTGTAAAAATTACAACGTTTCGGCCACTTATTCTGTGACCTTCTTCAGCTACAATTCAGCTCAATTGAGATTGTCACAGATGTAACAACCTTTGTAATCTTAGCTGAATTGTACCTGAAGAAGGCCACATAATGAGTGACCGAAACGTTGTAATTTTTACAAATAAGCCACAGTTAAACCGAAAATCTAATTCTTTTACTAATGATAACAACTGTGAAAGCCTAAATTCCAAAATATAAGATAGCACTTACAAATTGTATCTGTCCCGGAGTTGTTCGTTCTAATTTAAATGCCTTTGACCAGATTTTAAGATTAAATTTTTAATTTTAGAAATATTTTAAGAAATGTAGAAAGAAATATATTTATAATCGAGACGTTTTTATCATTTTTTACATTCTCACTGATCAAGTCATTGAATAACTCACCCAAAAAGAAAATACATAATAAATGTATTGTGTGCCCTTTTAACAACTCCGGGTAAGTGTTACCTTATATTGTTAAAAAAAAAAAAGAATTTTCTATCTATTAATGTGTTATATTATGTATTTCTTATGTAGGAAAGACTGATGATGAGAAAATAAAGTTTTCTCGAAACGTCTCATTAAATGTAATAAAATCGGAGGCTTTAATTTTTGGCTGCTCCTGCTTCCTTCCTTATATATATATATATATATATATATATATATATATATATATATATTATAAAAGAGAAAGTATTGGATTGATGTCAAAAATTCAATGTCGAGATTTTGATGGATAGCCTACACGTTTTGAGGTCCCCTGAATCCAAAAAAGTGGTTTTCGCGACGTTGTTTGTCTGTGTTTGTTCAATTTAAAGCAGGAAGGCTGAAATTTTATATTTAAGTTCGGCATTCCGCTGGGACGTGTCACGAAGCTTTTGAACAAAATCGACCAAAGAATACTAGTACTTTACTGATGTACTTTTTAAGTTTTTTTTTTTTTGATTTTCTCAAAATTCGCTCTAACGATTTTGATTAAAATTCAATAATCAATAATTTTTTAGATTCTCTTTAAAATATAGGCCTATATTCTCACTTTGCCCTCAAAATTTTTTAAAGCACACTTTACTCTTGTACTTCATAGGAAAGAGGAGAAATGGTTGCCATGGTAATAAAAAATATAAATATTTTTCTAAATTTTTTTTTTCTCATTAACACAGACATACACCCAGTCTTTTCGGCAACTTAGGCCATTTAAAACTTGTAAAGATACTTGGTTTGTTTAATATATCTATTGGGGGCCCAGGCATTTCTATTTAAACCATTTGGTATGCCCTAAATAAAATCATCGGACTGCCTGGGGTCCGAACCCGTCACGTTTGGTATAGAAGGTAGGCTTTTTCTAAATTTTATATCTTGAATTCTAATATATCAGGACGTCAGGTGGAGCGATTTATCTCCTGGTTGTTATTCTCCAACCCCATTACTCTATGAAAATATTTTTTTTTTTGTTTCCTCTTATATTTCCATAATAGAATTGTTACAAATTACAAAAAAAAACTCCATAAAGGAAGTTAAAAGGCGTTCTCTTTATTAAATCATTCTCTCTGAACTGTTTTTCTTATTTTTCTTTTTCCTTTCGTATTGGGATCTTTAGCATTTCAATACGCTACCTGGTGGCTTAAAGACGAACTAGCGATTGTAGGATAAACCCTTCATACGTTTAACGTGATATAAGGGACAAGACATTTTAAACATCTGATATAATTGCATTATTTAAAAAAAAAAAAAGTTTTAATCCACGAGTAAACATTATTGTATAGATTAATAATCATACATACACCAATATATTCACAAATATTAAATTTTCTCCTTTATAAAATAAAAGTAATGTGTATCTATTTTGTAACGTTTATAGGTAAAAGTCATGCATCTAAGCTAATGAAACAGTTCGATTTCATTCTTTTCCCAAAAAAAGGCAGTATAGTGAAAAAATTATAAATAATTTTATTGTAGAAGAATCAATCTATCAGATTTAGAAACCTTCTTTTTAATTTTTGCTCTATCTTTTTCTTGTTTTCTCCAAAACAATTGTGCTCGAGCAAAGGCCTCGCATATCGTATTTTTTTAAGAGCTGATTTATGTTGTGCACTCCAAACACATTTTTTGTCTGTACACGTTGTCTCCACAAATAAAATTTCTATTAGTAAGTGTGGCAGAAGAAAACTTACAAATTTCCTGTATCGTCACACCCATTTTTTATTTTTAATTAAACTTTTTGTCTCATAAAACACGAGTACTTGCGTATCAGCTCAGCCATTCAATCCTACAATCGCTAGTTCATTTTTTGCCACCAGGTGAAGCCACGCCTCTCCCATAGATCCCAATAGAGAAAGTTATGTAATCGAAAAAAATTCGACTTCGAGATTTTGATGTTTCTCCACGTTTTAGACCTCCCTGAGTCCAAAAAAACCATTTTTGGCATTATGTCTGTGTGTGTGTGTGTGTGTGTGAAACACGATTGCTTAAAAACCAAAGCAGCTAGATCGTTGAAACTTGGTATTTGCTCCTTACACTAAAATTGTAGATTTCTATCAACTTTTGGAGTAAATACGTCACTTGGAAGTAGTACTTTACTTAAAAAGTTTTTTCAAAAATTTTGAAATTTTCAATTTTTTTGTTATATTATGATAAAATACTCTATTTTAAAAAGTTTTTATTCTTTGACATTTTTTCGAAAACTGAATAGTTTTTGAAATAATCACAGAAGAAATAGAAAAATTTTCGTTAATTTTGATAAAAAAATCAAAACAAAATCATACAGGTGTCATTAAAAAAAGGGTAAATATAAACAAATGAATTTGTGAAACAAATGAAGGAGCAAATACTCAAGTTTCATCTATCTAGCTGCTTTGGTTTTTAAGCAATCGTGTTCACACACACACACACACACACAGACGTAATTCCAAAAGAATATACGAGAAAGTCTCGGGGAAGTCATTCCCCATATTTTCCTTATTGTTTTTATCTCCTTATTAAAAATGAATCATTTCTAATAGTTGTAAAATAATTACTCTTTGTACGTATAATATGTGACTAAAGACATGTTTTTTTTAATTTAAATTGAGCTCATTATAAAAAATCTGGTGTGAGTGGTCTCACAGTACACAACTTTCTCTTGCCTTCTTCGGTAATCGAAAGTTGTGTTCTGTGCTTGTCACACCGGATTTTTTTGTGTCGACATATATTTAGTTTCCGACAGTACGGTACATTTTAATTCAAGATATAAAAAAATCTTGTGTGACAAGCACAGAACACAACTTTCGATTACCCTTTCATTTTAATTTCAAAATATGTATTTAAAATTATGAAATTTCTGTAACTTTTAATGTAAAAATCCCCAAACCCTGAATAGGGAGGGGCGAAGTCAATAAATAAATAAATAAAATAAATAAAAAACTTTCGATTACCGAAGGTAAGGTGTGATGTTCGACCAGTCACACCAGATTTTTTACTCACAAGTCAAATAAAAGAGAATTTGGAATCATGTCATTTCTACATCCTGATTTGCATTTCCTTTGAATTATCATCAATCAAATGATAAGAACAATTAACAATTCAGATAATCGGTAAAGAAATAAAAAAAAAAAAACCTTATCTTGGCAAAATTTTTTATTTCTTTATCCGTCATTAATTCCCCAATATATAAAAGATAAGTTCTAATTAAGGAATATTTTGACTATTTAAAAAAATAAACAATAAATTCACTGAAATTAAGAAGGAAATTGATCATCCGGCTAGAAAAGAAAACGCTCGAGGTGTAGGCATTCAATTGAAATTTAATTATACCTTAAATTGTAAATTTTTTTTTATTAAATAGTGTATGTAATGGTCCAATTTCACATCTTGTTAATTCCAAATTTCAACATACATCAAAATGGGTGTTAAAAAGTAAAGTAATAACATCAGCGTTCAACGTTAACATGCTATTCTCTAAACCAGCGTTCCCCAACCTTTTGAAGTCCACGGCACCCCAAAGGTGCGTTGGGAATAATATTACACACTAGCAGCACCCTTCCTTTTTTTTTCCGCCTATTTTTTATTTTTAAACATTCACCTCACACTCACACTCACATTGTTTTTCGGCACTCAGGCCATGAAAGACATTTCGAACCGTTATTTATGAATTTATATATATTAGGGTCCAGGCTTTATATTTAAGCCATCTGGATCCAATTGGCTTAAATAAAATCATCGGTTGCCTGGGCTCCGAACTTTCAATCGTTTGACATATGAGGTTAGCACAAACTTGATTTTCTTCCGCCTCTTTATTTTTATTTATTATTTTTTTTTTTTTTAATCTAAATATCTCCCGGCACCCCTTAGGCATTCTCGAGGCACCCTTGGGTGCCGGGGCACACCGGTTGGGAACCACTGCTCTAAACCAACAGCGACTTTAACATGTTGCTTTTATATCAAAGCTGCCAAAATCATAATCATAACCTTACATTTTAGGTTAAAGACGCATTAAATACGGCGTTAAAATATTAAAGGCACCCCCTAGACTTGACATTAATTTTTAAGACTATGTTAACGCTTTGGCTTTAAAGTTTTTTTTTTTTTTTTTTAACCACACTTTTTCCCATTCACACTCACACACACATGCACACAGTTTTTCCGGCAACTTAGGCCATATAAGACTTTTACGATAACCGTATGTATATATATATTTGGGGTCCAGGCATTCTTATTTAAGCCATCTGGTATCCAAATGGCTTAAATAAATTCATCGGACTGCCTGGGGTCCGAACCCACGACGTCTGGTATACGAGGTTAGCACGGTAACCTCTACACCAAACCCCGAGGGCGTTTACAGATGTTAAGAGTTGACGTTTTTGCTTGTATTGGAGAATAGACCTGATCATCTTCTAATATTATTTCTCTGATAATTTATCAAAACTCAAACGAATTTATTTTTACAAATCTCACTTTTATTTTAAAGATTTTTTTTTTTTTTTTGCAATAAAACATTACATTATATAACTTTCACAAACATCCAATCTTTCAATATTTGTACTTAGAATTAAATTCACTCATACCTTATAAGGTGTCCAAACAAACGACCTCTCCTCTACCACATTTAATATCTTCTTTTTCTGCATATTTTTCTTTTTCTTTTTGGGAAGACATACGTGATAGAACAGCTCCCTTTTCCTGATTATAAGACTTTTTTGTCCTTATTTATTCAAATTAATTGATATCCAATAAAACTATACACTCACACTTTTTTCCCATACACACAGTCTTCTCGGCAACTCAGGCCATATAAGACTTTTTACGATACTCGTTATTAATTAAAATATAATATCATTGGGGGTCCAGGCTTCTTATTTAAGCCATCTGGTATCCAAATTCCTTAAATAAAATCCTCGGATTGCCTGGGATCCGAACCAGTGACCCTTTGTATAGAAGACCAGCACACTAGCCACTACACCAAGCCTGAGGGCAATTAAGAGTTGTTAAAATAATCTATTGTGATTGTTGTAAGTTTACTAGTTGGCTATATCTGAATAAATACCTAAGAATTAATTTTAAAATTATCAAGTTATGATTTCATCTGAAATGAATAATTAAAATATTTTTTGAAAAGAAAAGCTCTTTATTTGGACGTTTTGATCCTCTTAGGCCGCAGCATCCGGAGCTGCTGAAGAACCTGACGACGCAATGCTTCTTCTTTGGATGTGATCCTTTTATTTTTTCTCCCACTTCCTAGGATACCTCTCTATCTCTCTATCTCTTTCTTTTGTGCTTCTCTTAATTTTATCTCCCTTCTCCTGAAAAACGTCCTCTTCTAAAATGACGCTCTCTGCCAGTTTTCGCGCCATGTGCGTCTCTTCAGTTCGCGGTTTAAGAATGATCAGAAGTTATCACCCGGTACCGAGGTGAGCGATTTTCTATAAATGAATAGTTTATTTCAGGAACCTTTAGTGTGCAATTTGTGAAATATTAGTTATTCTAAATCGAAAATTAAAACATATATACATCTGCAGAAGAAAGAAATTCCCGCCTACTAACCGAGAAGTTAGTTATCCTTAACCTTAAAAGCCAAGAGGTGAATTTGAATATATCCTGCGAGTCAGTTGAAAATTTTTTAGAATGAATTTCTTCATATTTACATCTTTTTTAACACCTGTATGATTTTGTTTTGATTTTTTATCAAAATTAACGAATATTTTCTATTTCTTCTGTGATTATTTCAAAAACTATTCAGTTTTCGAAAAATATCAAAAAATTAAAACTTTTTAAAATTGAGTATTTTATCATAATAGTATATCAAAAGAATTGAAAAATTCAAAATTTTTGAAAAAAACTTATTAGGTAAAGTACTACTTCCGAGTGACGTATTTATTCCAAAAGTTGACAGAAATCTACAATTTTAGTGTAAGGAGCATATACCAAATTTCATCGATCTCGCTGCTTTGGTTTTTAAGCAATCGTGTTCACACACACACACCCAGACGTAATTCCAAAAGAAACAGAAAGTCTCGGGGAAGGCATTCTTCATATTTATATACGAGGGCAGGTCAATAAGTCCGTGACTTTTAGAATGAAACACAGGTTTTTGGATAAAAAATTATTTTATTTTTCAACGTAGTCTCCTTTGAGCTCTATACACTTTGTCCAACGTTTCTCCAAATTTTTTTTTATCCCTTCCAAAAAATTTGTCGAGGGCACCAAAAAAGGTATTTGTTTGTAAGATAATTTCATCTTTGGTGTCAAATCTCATTTTTTCAGGTTTGGAAACAAGGAATAGTCACTCGGGCTAAATCAGGAGAATAGGGCGGATGAGAGAGCAATTCGTATTCCAATTCATGGATTTTTGCCATGGAAACTCACTTTTTTCCATTTTCTTCCCAAATCACGAGGTAGTCTGCTATTAATGGATGTCAAATAAAAACTAAAAGACCCAGCTAGTTCAAATTTTGACAGGAGTCAGCTGATAGTTGCCTGCTGACAGAAGCAGTGTTGCCATTTCAGTTAAGAGGCGGGAAATTCAAAAAGTCACGGACTTATTGACCTGCCCTCGTACTGTATTTATAATAAAATAAATTAAAAAGTTTAAAATAAAAATATAATAAAAATAAAACTTAAAAAAAAAATGCTTTTATTTAAATTGAACTAAAAAGAGAGAAATAATTTAATTTAATTGTTCTTGTTAAAATTGTTGAAATTTACGAGGGGATTCCGAGGCTTTAGACAATTCCTTAAGCTATCAATGAGCGCCCCACGCTTTTATTTTAAGTCATAAATATTCATAATTTTAACAAAAACAATTAAATTATTTCCCTCTTTTTAGTTCAATTTAAATAAAAGCATTTTTTTTTAAGTTTTTTTTTTTTTTAATTATATTTTAACATATTTCCTACCAAAATAAAATAATTGATTTTGGTAATAAATAACTTCTGAAAATGCAGACTCCGAACTAGAAGTTTTTTTGTCACGCCTTTTATTTATTCGCAACAAAAAAATTAAATGTTGAGTAAAAAAAAAAAAGAAATATGTAATAAAATGATAGCATAAATTTAAATATCGATAAACATTAACACAATGACTATTGCACTTGGAATAATTTAATTTATAGTTGGAATAAATAATTCATTTTTATCAACTTAATTTAAAAAAAAAATGATAATTTTACTATAAAAAAAAAAAAAAAACAATTAGTGTTTTACACAATTTTTTTTTTTTTAATAATCTAATCCTCTCCATTGTTCACTACTTAACAACCTCTTTGTTTAATCCTGGCCTCGTGGCTTGCGCGAATGTTTTGATAGTTTTTTTTTTTGTACTTTCTCTTACCTCTATATATGTTAATATATACTGTATATAGAGAGAAAGTATTGGATTTATGTCAAAAATTCGATGTCGAGATTTTGATTGATATACACGTTTTGAGGTCCCCTGAATCCAAAAAAAGTGGTTTTCGGGACATGGTCTGTCTGTGAACAAAATATCTCAAGAACGAAAAGAGCTAGGAGGTTGAAATTTTATATTTAAGTTAGGCACCCCCATGGGGCGTGACACGAAGCTTTTGAACAAAATCGACCAAAGTGTACTAGTACTTTACTGATGCACTTTTTCAGCTTTTTTTTTCATTTTCTCTATATTCGCTCCAACCATTTTGATTAAAATTCAAAATTCAATTATTTTTTACATTCTCTTTAAATTGTATATTCTCATTTTGCCATTGAAATCTTCTGAAGACCACTTTACTCTTGTACTTCATAGGTTGCCATGATAACAAAATATAAATATTTTCTCCCGTTTATAAATTTTACATCTTGAACTTCAATAAATCGGCGGAAACTAAATACATGTCGACACGCAAAATCTGGTGTGACAAGCACAGAACACAACTTTCGATTACTGAAGATAAGAGAAAGTTGTGTGCTGTGCGACCAGTCACACCAGATTTTTTATATATCTTTTTGTTTTAATGGAAATGTATGAGCATTGGGGTGTTTCATTGAAACAAACATTTTGTTTTTCGAGGACATATTGTTCCAAAGATCTAAAAAAAAATTCCCTCGAAGTTTCAGCCTTTAACTTTTTTTTTTAGTCTTCCTCTCGATTGTTGAATTTTTTCATTTAAATAACATATAAATCATTGTATTATATATTATGTTATAGTACAGTTCGGTTTTATGATTTTTCATATGCGATTAGTCGCAATTTAGAGAATTGGACACTCTTTATATGTCCAGTATTGTTTTATTGTTTCATTGAACCGTATTGTCGGTGTCGGCCTCGAAATTCCTATTTTCATAAAATTGTTATATTTTATTTGCTATTAACAAAACAACGTATTTAGGAATATTTAGCGCAAGTGAGATACTCACAAGAAATTTTCAGTTTTTTAACCATTGAAAAATTTATTAAGGTGCGCGTTTAGGGGTGCTAATATTTGGAGTTTCCAGCGGCCACAATTTTGAAGCTATCGACCTCAAATTTTTTGAAAAATTAAAGCTATTTAAAATATCTACAAATAATAGAAGCCCTTTTTTTGATTTTCGAAAAAAAAAATTTTTTTTTTAGATTAATCGCATTAAATAAAAGATATTTTAAAAAAAGGAGCTCTATAAGTTGTAGATAATTAAATTAGTAATCATTGTGTTAAAGAATAATTAATCTTTTGCCTTTAATTAATTAGCTGGAAGGTCTAGAATGAAATGCAATTTGTCCCTTGTATTCCTATGGGGAACACTAACGCCATCTCTTGCCGCCTCGAGTCAATCGTGTTTTAACGGTTTTTCGAGACGCGCACCTTAAAATTCAAATTTTATTGTATTATTTCTTAAATATCTTGTGAATAAAGCACTTGAGCTAAATATTCCTAAACACATGATGGAGGAAATGGCTGTTTAATTTGATAAGGATAGCGAATAGCAGCCAGGAAAAATCTGATAAAAATTGATCTATTTTTTGTCTAATTTGATTTTTCCTGGCTGCTATTCCCTATCCTTATTCCTAAATACATCTTTTGTAGAAACCATTTATTTCCTGGAAGTTTTTCCTTAGGTTTTTTATTGTATCTGCAGCCGTTTTATTAATAGCAAAGAAAATATGACAATTTCATGGAAATAGGACTTTCGAGCCCGACACCGACAATACGGTTCAAGTTACAACAATACTGGACATTTAAAGAGTGTTTAATACACTACAGATTGCGACTAATCGCAATGAAAAATCATAAAACCTAACTGAGCTATAATAATTAAGAAAAAAAATTGATATGTGTCATAGGGCAGCCAAGGCGAAAAATAAAATAATTTTTTATTTTATTTTTCGCCACCTGAATTTCTTAATCATAAAATAAATGAATAAGTAAACATATTCGCCACAAGAACGATCTGTCCGCATAATAATGCTTATATTTATTTATTAGCCTTTTAATTCCGATTTTTCATTTAGAAAGTATAATTTTTTTGGAAGGGGAGAAAAAAAAATAAATAAATTTATCAACTTCAAGAAAAATTTTAAAATTTAAAATTTCAATTTTTTTTCTTCTTTGTATATACATTAAACATTGACTCTGAATTATTCATCCAAGGATAAAAGATTTTTCTGCGTTGTAGTTTAATGGTAATTGTAACAAAATGAGAAATTTTTAGCTTAGATGACGAGAGGATAGATTTCCACATCTAAATTTCTTTATTAATTCAACTAAATGTGAGATTTTTATTGATGTGGAGGGGGGATGGGCCAATTGGTATTTTATTTTTAATATATTTATATTTTTTTAAAAATTGATACTTAAAAATTTGATTTGTATATATATTCCGCTAAACAAGTACAGAATGTACCTTTAAATTACCGAAAGTAAGAGAAAGTTGTGTGATTTGGGGGCCAGTCACCCCTGACTCTCCCCCCGTCCCGAGAAACTCCTCTGGATCCTCTCTTGTTTTATGGTCATACTTATTTTAATTTTAGACATACTGGTTATAGGTAGGTTTGCCAGATTTCTGAAATTTTCAATCGGAACACCGAAATGCCCCCCCCCCCCCCCTCGCTCGTTTCTTTAGAGGGTAGTCTATTCCCAATGCTAGGAGCAAAAGGTTACTAATTATGAACCTAAACCAGGTGTAATAATAAATGAGACAAGCATATAAATTCGCCCGAAGATTACCTGGCATCGCGCATAGTTATGAGTGGCGGGGCCAGACGATACGATGACAAATAACAATATTATTTATTAGCAGGCCATCACTCGTCATCGTTTTTACTTTTCTTACAGTACAGTGAAATAAATGACAAAGTAATTATTCTAAATAATCTTTCACACATGGAACTATAAAAATGTTAATCACAGTTAATTATTTTTAGACTTTTTGGTCATCTTTTTCGGGAGGTGAAGTAAACAGGCCGGGACACCGGGACTTTGTCTCCCACTGTCCCGTCAAACCGGGACGTCTGGCAAGCATAGTTATAGGGCTCATGCAGCTAATCAAACACTAGGAACCGACCAAAGTTTCGGTTTCGGTTACTGTTTCGGCCAAAAACCTGAGTTTGAAAAGATGGGATTGAGACTCGCACAAAAAAAAAAAAAACGTCGAATGAAATTCGCACTTAAAAAAAGGTCAAATGATTTTCGCAAGAGGGGAAAAGTAAAAAAAAAAATCATTGTGTGTTTTATGAAACTTTTTTCGGATCGTAGGCGTTTAACTGAAAGTTTTCAGAAAATTGTTCAATTAAGGTATTAAAATCGCGTTCTTAACTTAATAATTGGAAAATGATGAATGATAATGGTAAATCAATACAGGTATATTAAAACTGTGAACGATATTTATTTGGTATACCTAGTGCTCGCTCCCTCCGACCCTCCCTTTTCTTAATTATGAAACTGCTGCTCGGATCATTTTAAATTATTTTAAAATTATATTTTATCAATTTAAAAATTGAATTATTAAATCTCACAATTATTTTTTATAATTCGTTATATACATTAAATTTCAACTTTCTTATTTTTGTCGTCACGATTGGACATGACTGTGCGCACCATTGACGCACCCTAACCACATGCTGAAGAAGAGCCAAAAAATTTGGGAGGATATAAAAAGTTTCACAAAAAAAAAATACAAGCTTTGGTTTTCGGTTTCGGCCGAAACTAAGATTGAGTCCGAAAATCGGTTTCGGCTGAAAATCTTGTTTCGGTCGGACCCTATTAAAAACCTCTATTCGCCTAAAACAATTTTTTTTCCGATAAATTTTATTCCTCAGCTTAATATTTTGAATATCTTAATGATTGGAGGCCTGGCAACGGATTAGAGGAGCAGTTAGCAAAATCATTGCCAAGCGCGGCGATGGGTGACCCCGAGGAATCACAGTGTGGATCGCCCTCCCCCTCCCTGGCCACGGTTTAGGTCAATTCATTAAATATAGGTATAAGCTTATAATTAAAAAAAAAAAATATACCTATTAAATATTAATAAGAAGAATATCTAAGAAAATAAATAAATAAATAAATGATGAATAATCAATTCGTCTTGACTCATATAATCAAATTTTGTTTAAATTTTATTTAAATACAGTATAATGTATAATTTTCAATTAAAATTATCTAATTGTAATTTCTTCTACTCATCCGCAAAATAGTTCAAAATAAATAATTAATATATTTTTTACTTTCTCTTATCTCTATATATGTTAATATATAGAGAGAGAAAGTATTGGATTCATGTCAAAAATTCGATGTCGAGATTTTGATGGATATATCACGTTTTGAGGTCCCCTGAATCCAAAAAAGTGGTTTTCGCAACATGGTTTGTCTGTCTGTCTGGGTTCAATTTAAAGCATGATGGAATTGAGCTAGGATGTTGAAATTTTATATTTAAGTTAGACACCCACCTAGTGGCGTGAAAATAAGCTTTTAATCAAAATCGACCAACGAGTACTAGTACTTTACTGATGTACTTTTTCAGTTTTTTTTCGATTTCCTCAAAATTCGCTTCAACGATTTTGATTAAAATTCAAAAATCAATAATTTTTTAGTTTCTCTTTAAAATGTATATTCTCATTTTGCCATTGAAATCTTCTGAAGACCACTTTACTCTTGTACTCCATAGGAAAGATAAGAGAAATGGTTGTCATGGTAACAAAATATAAATATTTCCCATACTTATAAATTTTACATCTTGAATTCCAATATATCGGCGAAAACTAAATATATGTCGACACGAAAAATCTGGTGTGACAAGCACAGAACACAGAACACTTTCGATTACCGAAGCTAAGAGAAAGTTGTGTACTGTGGGACCAGTCATACCAGATTTTTTTTTATAACTCTTTACGGCATATGAGGGCATATAATAAACGATTAATTGTATAGACCTAGATATTTATTATTAACAAGGACGATAAGGAGAAACAAACCAGCTTCCGTTTTCTCGTGCCTGGACCTTCTATGCCAGTATACTGGCACATGCGCTCAATTGTTCTCAAATATATTTTCACAAAATCGACAATTTGTCTTATAAAATTCATATATACACTGAAGATGGCGTTTGTAGGCTCTGAGCCGAAATATTTGAAAATAAATTGAAGTAGTGAGAGAGAAAACGGAAGCTGGTTTTTTTCTCCTTATCGTCCTCATCTACGGTTCCCAGCTACAAACAACTTCTCAATTTATTATTAACTTTAGAGTGACCCTGTCAAATTTATTTATACCAATTGCAATCCACCCCTTGACTTTTGAGATCATCATTAGTGACATTTTCACAATCTTCAACCTCGGTGGGAATTAGAGGAAGGGGACGGGTGAAGATATTTGAAATTTTCTCTGCTTGTTCTTGAAAATTTTTTAAATCGTTTTTGATCACCAAAAACAATTTTTGTGAGAAATTCGTTTTTATTTATTTTTGTACTCTATTGTATTCTTAACAATAAAACGCGCCCACGGGGCGTGGTGTAGAGGTTAGCGTGCTAACCTCATATACCAAACGTCGCGGGTTCGGACCCCAGGCAGTCCGATGATTTTATTTAAGCCATCTGGATACCAGATGGCTTAAATAAAAATGCCTGGACCCCTAATATATATAAATTCATAAATAACGGTTATCGTAAATGTCTTATATGGCCTGAGCTGCCGAAAGACAGTGTGAATGTGTGTGTGAGTGTGAGTGTGAATGAGAAAAAAGTGTGAATGTTTTTAAAAAAAAAAAAAAAAAAAAATCAATAAAACGCAGCTACTGAACATTAGGCCTTTTTTAATCAACGCATTTCATCTCATTGGATGACCTTCCTGAAGAATCGAAATATCTTATATTGACTAGAAAATGATTGGGGCTGTCTTCGGCCATCCCGATCACTAATTAGCTAATTGGTCATGGACTTTTGCTGACTTCGCTTCATCCATCTTTTACAATAGGAATTCTTTAGTATACATTTCACCTGCTTACACGCAAATTTGATAACAGACAATTCTAAAAATAACAAAATTAGCCACCAAAAAAATGGTATCGCTAAAAATGATTAATACTGACTGACTAACTAGCTGACTAATAAAATAATAATTTCTATATCTATTGTATTTATACAACATTACAACATTTCGCCTGCTGAGAATGATGAGTGGCGAAAGTCCGAAAATTCAATTTTTGAGTTAAGGCTAGCAAACGTTGTCAAAACGTCTTCTCTTTTGTCTTCTCAAAGTGGCGAAAATAAATTTCCATTCTTTGCTATTGATTCTGGCCTATTCATTGGTTGCCCGGCCATATAAATGTTTATTAAACTTTCAAACGCCTTTTCTCGAATTATTCGGACTTTCGCCACTCAGCATTCTCAGCAGGCGATATGTAATCAGATGCAAATCATCACATCATAGAAATTTTAAAAAAAGAACAATGAAAAAATTTTGTATTTTATTTGATAAGTGTTTGAAGGATCGGAAATAAGTTTTGCCTAGACCAGGGGTTCCCAACCTTTTGTAGCCTATCGCCCCCTTTTCATTTTCATTGTTTGGCTAATTGCAATTTAAAATAAAGTGCAAATAATAAAGCAGTTGTATTATTTTAAACAATTTTATTCCCGTATATAAAAAAAATATCAATTTATGCATTTTACAGAAATATACCTGCTGTACAAATTTACAGGGCTCAAATTGAATCAAATTCATAGATTCTGTGATCTGCATCTGCATTTACTTACACAAAATGATTTAAAATTTTTAACAATAAAGGACTTTATTTCAAAGTTAAAAATAAATAAAGTTCCTCAGATAACGTTTTCTTTTTCAAAGTGAATAAATACAACACTTAACAGACATAATGACCGAAACGTTAAATTGTATTATTAATTACTAACTAAAATGAAATAATAATTAATTAATGGGAAAAATTTATTTTAAAAAATGCTCCTAACCCTTGGAGTATTTGGCAAAACAAAATCTTTTTAATTTCTAATATAATAATTTTAGATAATATTTTCTTTGGCTGGAGACTGTGAATAGTATTGGTACTGGGTAGGCAGCCAGGAAAAACACAAAATTTTATCTCATTCTGCTCGTCGACGTTTCGGGTGCTAATCGCCCTATTGTTATAATTGACACCTGCTTAGTCCTGAGGAAGGGGGCGATTAGCACCCGAAACGTCGACGAGCAGAATGAGATAAAATTTTGTGTTTTTCCTGGCTGCCTACCCAGCACCAATACTATAATAATTTTATTTTTATGAAGAAAATAAAAAAATGGATCTTTTTTCGGCCAATCTTTATGTAATGAAAACAAAAATCACGTTTCAAATCTAGATTGGAATTATCTTCAGACTATTTTATTTTTATGACAATTTTTTGTCCTCTTCTATCCTGACCATCCTGTAAATAGGATATTAACATTATATACCCTTTGATTTTTGTTCTTTTAAATTTTAGTCTTCTTCTTCTGTCCTCGCCTTATTCCCGCAATTCCGAGTCGGCGGACCTCACTATTTCCCTCCAGTCCTATCATGGGTTTTTGCGACCGAGAAGGATTGAACAGGCCGACCCGTCGCGCGGTCTGACCTGTTGAAAAGAGGAAGGAAGAGAGACATACAAAGAACAGAAAGACTGTCTGTCCTAGGTCGGTCAGCTCGAGGTCGCCATCCATGTACCCACAAGATGTGGGGCCCTGTGCGATCTTTTAAATTTTTTATTTTTTTATAATTTTTCCCCTAAAATCTCTATTCCCCCCACCCCCACTTATTTATTGTCCCCCTGATAACCCAAATCGCCCTCTTGGGGCACTGGCTTAGACTGTCATCGATGGATAATAAAAATAACATCTAGGTGCCATTTTGCACTAGTATATAAACTTGGTACCGTCGATTGCAAATCGGGAAGCTAAGTAATTGGCTGGGCTGGGCCTGTCAAGTACGAGGCTATCTATCATTCAGGGCCAGGGACTTGTTTGTTTGCAAACAACACACGCGCCACCACCTTTACTGATAAGAGCCGCCCTTCCCCCCCCCCCCCTTCCCCTCTGTGTCTCTCTTATCAGGTGAAAGCCCCGCGACGCGCGCGCGCCTGCGACTCGCTCGCATGCATTAACGTTAACGTTTATAAAGGCCTGCTTGATAGTAACCTGACTCCAGAACTCTGGTGACAGTCACCTCGTCAAGTTTTATTTTATTTTGTTATTATCGTGTTATGATGTTTTTGACCGCACAACGGCCTCCAGATGATGCCGCGCCTACCCCCGTCACGGCACAGGAGGCAATTCTAAGCAAACGACATCCTCTAGCTCACTTGTTAAGCAGGTGAGAGATTTTCGTCATCCCCCTTAAAGAGGGACGCACTTTCCTTAATTGTTTATTTGGTTTCAAATTACTCTGAATGTTTACTCATAAATTAAATTACTATGGATTCAATGAAAAACGCTTTTTCAAAAAAAAAATCTCCTGTTGCATATGTAGATTCCTAAGATTACTTCTTTTTTCTTTCTACAAAATTTTTGTCATCACGTTGGTTCTAATCAAAAATTTTTTGGATCATTAAAAAAAAATCTGGTGTGACTGCCGCACAGCACGCAACTTTCTCTTACCTCCGGTAATCGAAAGTTGTGTACTGTGCCTGTCTTGTGTCGACATGTATTTAGTTTCCGACCATAGGGTACAATTGAATTCAAGATGTAAAATTTATAAACGTGGGAAAATATTTATATTTTGTTACCATGTTCGCCTCTCTTTCCTATGAGGTACAAGAGTAAAGTGGTCTTTAGAAGATTTCAATGGCAAAATGAGAATATACATTTGAAAGAGCATCTAAAAAATAATTGATTTTTGAATTTTAATCAAAATTCGTTCCAGCGAATTTTGAGAAAATCGAAAAAAACTGAAAAAGTACATCAGTAAAATACTAGTACTCTTTGGCCGATTTTGATTAAAAGCTTATTTTCACACCCTAGGTGGGTGTTTAACTTAAATATAAAATTTCAACCTCGTAGCTCAATTCCTTCATGCTTTAAATTGAACCCAGACAGACAGACACAGACACGCACACACAGACAGACCATGTCGCGAAAACCACTTTTTTGGATTCAGGGGACCTCAAAACGTGAAGATCCATCAAAATCTCGACATCGAATTTTTGACATGAATCCAATACTTTCTCTCTCTATATATTAACATATATATAGAGGTAAGAGAAAGTAAAAAATTTGTTTTGAATAACACCTCCAAGGTTGATATTATTACTTTTTTTTCCATATAAGCTTACCAGTAGATATAAAATCTAGAGATTAAATACTTATGATATAATAATTAATATATATCTATTTCTTTTACATTCCGATATAAACACACGTCTCTACAAAATCGTCAAGATGTTTTTATCTTGTTAGTTTGAAAATTTGTTTGATACAAAAGTGAAGAAAAAAAAGACTTAATTCGGCGCCCCAGCAGATCATATTACTATCATCGATAATTTATTTATTATTAATTAAATACACTGCTCCCTCTCCAAGGAATTAATACAACGTTAGATAAAATCATAATAATAAATCTGGTGTAACTGGCGCACAGCACACAACTTTCTCTTCGGTAAGTTGTGTACTGTGCTTGTCACACCAGATTATTTGTGTCGAAATATATTTAGTTTCCCATAGCACCTTAGTTAACTTGACCACTTGCATTTCATAAGGAAAAAGTAAAAAAAAAGTCAATTGATTCAAAATTTCAAGAGGCTCTGTGTATTTTAAATGTTGACTGCCTGAAATAAACTTTGCTTTTTTTTTTTTTTTTAAACACTCACGCTTTTTTTCCTACACACACACACACACACAGTCTTTTCGGTAACTCAGGCCATATAAGACTTTAAACGATATTTTATTAATAATACTGGTATAAGCTGAAGAGAAGTTGCTGTTGATGTTATGGAATGGAAGAGATCAAGTCCGGGTGCAGCAAATAACGAGATCTTTGGATGCCAAATGCCGAAAAGGAGACGGACGTTTCGGACAAAATTTTATTTGTTCATCCTCAGTCCTTGTAGGCTTATAATTTAATTAGGCACAAAGTTGTCATTGTTGTTGCGGCACAAATTTGTGCTCATGTATATTTTTTTTTTATAAATTAGATAATCCTAATAATCTAATAGAATCTCACGAAGCATTAAACACTCGCCTGTTTTTATAAAAAAAAATATAGATGTGCACAAATTTGTGGCTCAACAATGACAACTTTGTGCCCAATTAGTTTATAATCATACAGGATGAACAAATCAACTTTTGTCCGAAACGTCTCCTTTTCGGCATTTGGCATCCAAAGGTCTCGTTATTTGCTGCACGCGTACTTGCTCTCTTCCACCTCATTTTATTTATATATATTTAGGGTCCAGGCATATTTATTTAAAGCCATTTGGATAGCAAATGGGTTAAATAAAATCATCGGATTGCCTGGGATCTGAACCCGCGACCCTTGGTATAGAAGGCCAGCACGCTATTCACTACACCAAGGCCCGAGGGCTATATTTTGGTTATTTTTCAAAAATTTTAATCTCATATTTAGATATTTTATATACAATAGAGAATCCTAAAAAAATGCAAAATTTATAAGAATTGGAAAAAAATTTTTAAATTTGTAACAAATTTCAATTGTAAAAATAATAAAACTGCCAGACAATTAAAATGCATTTTTTTTTTAAACATTCACACTTTTTTCTCACACTCACACTCACACACACATTCACACTGTCTTTTCGGCAACTCAGGCCATATAAGACATTTACGATAACCGTTATTGATTTAATAATATACATATATGGGGTCCAGGCATTCTTATTTAAGTCATTTGGTATCCATTTGGCTTAAATAAAATCATCGGACCGCCTGGGGTCCGAACCCGCGACGTTTGGTATACGAGGTTAGCACGCTAACCTCTACACCAAGCCCCGAGGGCTTAAAATGCATTAAAATGCTCTTTAATCAATTGTTGGATAAATATTTTGATGAAACGTTAAAAAATGATCCCTTCGCAAAAGATTATTTATTTAATACATATGATTAGACTAATGATAAAATAACAACATTACTTATTTATTGTTATCAAATTAATAAGCAAATGATATAGTCTATTCTTTCCATTCATTGATAATATTATCTTTAGTAAAGCTATAATAATATATTAAAGGTCTTTTTCTGAGGCCATTTAGAACACGACTCAATTAATTGGGGAACAAAACACTAATTGCATCCCTCGGGACGAGAAGCGTGATCTCTGCCTCTGTGTTATGGCCAAGGAAATTGATAACTACTTGCGTATACTATACACAATATATAGTCTTAGAATTGTTGAAGATAATTTCGGGCGAAAGTCTCTTGTCTGCAACTCTCTTCCTGTATTATTCATTTGACATCTTTATCTTATCACATATTTATGTCGTAGCCAAATTGTTCATCATCGTTTTACTTATTAAAGAAATAAAGAGATTCGATAAATAAAATTCGACCCTTTCTATTTTCTTTACATCCTTATTTAACTTATTTATTTAATTTTATCAAGGTTTAAAAAAAAAAGATTTAATTTTTTTTTCAACACCTTGTTATAAATTGAATTTTTAATCAGAAAAGAGAGAATTTATGTAAGTCAATAAAACGAACATTTCCTTAATTAATTTGTCCTTTCTATAAATAAATCTAAGCAACGAGTCCCATTTATTATCATTTACTCTAAAATTGTAGGCGTTTCTTCCTTTCTTCTATCATATAAAAGAAAAAAAATCTGGTGTGTCTGGTCGCATAATTTACCTTCGGTAATCGAAAGTCGTGTTCTGTGCTTGTCACACCATTGTCCACATTGTTTAGTTTCCACCTACAGTATATATTAGAATTCAAGATGTAAAATTTATATTTTGTTAACATGGCAACCATTTCTCCTATCTTTAGTAAAATAATTTGATTTTCGGTTTAATTGTGGTTTGTTTGTAAAATTTACAACGTTTCGGCCAATTGATATTCAATTGAGATTGTCACAGATGTAACAACCTTTGTAATCTTAGGTGAATTATACCTGAAGAAGGCTACGGAATGACTGGCCGAAACGTTGTAAATTTTATAAATAAACTACATTGGAGAATTAAATTTAAGTGCACATGGTTTTCTGTTTCAATAATATATTAGAGTGAGGGGGATAGCTGAGTAGATATTGTAGTAAGGAAGAAAGAAAAGAGCGATTGCAGCTAAGTTTATTTCGTTTATTTAGCGCTTCAAGCCGACGTTTCGGTCAGATATACGACCATCTTCAGGGCTACAATCAATAACAGAAAGGAGCGAGTGAGTTTACAGTTAAAAAAGAAGAAATTTCGTTTTCTTACATCACATGCGCACAAAATTGACAATTATAATGAAATTAATGATAAATTAAAAATCTGGTGTGACTGGCGCACAGCACACAACTTTCTCTTACCTTCGGTAATCGAAAGTTGTGAACTGTGCTTGTCACACCAGATTTTTTGTGTCGACATGTATTTGGTTCCCGGCAGTAGGGAATATTTGAATTCAGATGTCAAATTTATAAGTATGGGAAAAAGCCCTCGGGGTTTGGTGTAGAGGTTAGCGTACTAACCTCGTATACCAAACGTCGCGGGTTCGACCCCGGGCAGTCCGATGATTTTATTTAAGCCATTTGGATACCAAATGGCTTAAATAAGAATGCCTGGACCCCTAATATGTGTATATTATCAATAACGGTTATCGTCAAAGTCTTAAATGGCCTAAGTTGCCGAAAAGACCGTGTGAATGTGTGTGTGAGTGTGAGTGTGAATGAGAAAAAGTGTGAATGTTTTTTTTTCAAAAAAAAAAAATATGGGGATTGACTTCCCCGAGACTTTCTCGTATATTCTTTTGGAATTACGTCTGGGTGTGTGTGTGAACACGATTGCTTAAAAACCAAAGCAGCTAGATCGATGAAATTTTGTATATGCTCCTTACACTAAAATTGTAGATTTCTATCAACTTTTGGAGTAAATACGTCACTTGGAAGTAGTACTTTACTTAAAAGTTTTTTCAAAATTTTGAAATTTTCAATTTTTTTGTTATATTATGATAAAATACTCTATTTTAAAAAGTTTTTATTCTTTGACATTTTTCGAAAACTGAATAGTTTTTGAAATAATCAAAGAAGAAATAGAAAATTTTCGTTAATTTTGATAAAAAATCAAAACAAAATCATACAGGTGTCATTAAAAAAGGGTAAATATAAACAAATTCATTTGTTTATATTTATCCTTTTTTTAATGATACCTGTATGATTTTGTTTTGATTTTTTATGAAAATTAACGAATATTTTCAATTTCTTCTGTGATTATTTCAAAAACTATTCAGTTTTCGTAAAAATGTCAAAGAATAAAAACTTTTTAAAATAGGGTATTTTATCATAATATAACAAAAAAATTGAAAATTTCAAAATTTTTGAAAAAACTTTTTAAGTAAAGTACTACTTCCAAGTGACGTATTTACTCCAAAAGTTGATAGAAATCTACAATTTTAGTGTAAGGAGCATATACAAATTTCATCGATCTAGCTGCTTTGGTTTTTAAGCAATCGTGTTTACACACACACACACACACACACACACACACACACACACACACACACACGACATAATGCCAAAAATGGTTTTTTTGGACTCAGGGGGTCTAAAACGTGGAGAAACATCAAAATCTCGAAGTCGAATTTTTTTACGATTACATAACTTTCTCTATACGAGAAAGTAAAAAAGTATGGGAAAATATTTATATTTTGTTACCATGGCAACCATTTCTCCTATCTTCTCTATGAAGCACAAGAGTAAAGTGTGCTTCAAACAATTTTGAGGGCAAAACGAGAATATACATTTGAAAGAGCATCTAAAAAATAATTGATTTTTGAATTTTAATCAAAATCGTTAGAGCGAATTTTGAGAAAATCGAAAAAAACTGAAAAAGTACATCAGTAAAGTACTAGTACTCTTTGGCCGATTTTGATTAAAAGCTTATTTTTCCGGTCCCGGGTGGTGTTTAACTTAAATATAAAATTTCAACCTCGTAGCTCAATTCCTTCATGCTTAAAATTGAACACACACACACACACACAGACAGACCATGTCGCAAAAACCACTTTTGGATTCAGGGGACCTCAAAACGTGAAGATCCATCAAAATCTCGACATCGAATTTTTGACATGAACCAATACTTTCTCTCTATATATATATTACATATATACATAGGTAAGAGAAAGTAAAAGGTACAAGTTACATACAAGGTATATGAATAAAAATTTTTATTGTGAATTTAATTCTCCTATTAAAGCATAATGTTTCAACGGTTACCAGTTTAAAATTAAATAAACCACAGTTAAACCGAAAATTCTTTTACTAATAATAACAACTGGGAAAGGCTAAACTCCAAAATTCGATTTTCCCTATCTTTCCTATGAAGTACAAGAGTAAATTGTATACATTTTTTTCTTCTTTTTTTTTTTTAATTCTGTATTATTATTTTTTGTAATATTTATATCTTTTTTCTCTTTTATGTTGTATTATGTAGTAGCTTGGTTTGTAATCTTTTGTTGTGTTTGTTCTTTTGTATTATGTATTTTAAGGCTAGGTGGCCAATGGCTAAAAGCCAATAATAAAAAAAAAAAAGAGTAAAGTGTGCTTCATAAGATTAAAGGCAAAATGAGAATATACATTTTAAAGAGCATCTAAAAAATAATTGATTTTTGAATTTTAATCAAAATTGTTGGAGCGAATTTGAGAATCGAAAAAAAAAAAAACTGAAAAAGTACATACATCAGTACTTTTTGGCCGATTTTGATCAAAAGCTTATTTTCACGCCCCAGGGAGGTGTCTAACTTAAATATAAAATTTCAACCTTCTTCATCCTTTAAATTGAACACACGCACATACACACGACAGACAGACAGACATGTCACGAAAACCACTTTTTTGGATTCAGTGGACCTCAAAACGTGTATATCCATCAAAATCTCGACATCGAATTTTTGACATGAATCCAATACTTTCTCTCTATATATATTAACATATATAGGGTAAGAGAAAGTAAAAATTATTAACATTTCTTTTTCATGATCGCTTCAATTTTCATACAGTAAACTGAAAAGTGCAAAAAAAAAAAAAAAAAAAAAAAAAAACTAGAATTGCAGAGAGATTCCAATCTTAGCTTGGTTTACTCGTAGTTATTATCCACCCCAATTGAAAGTTTATTACACAAACTTTTATTTGGTCCATTATTTACAAAAAAGAACAAGTATTTAATATCTATCTCATAATAAATAATTAATATTTAAAAAGCGAAGGCGCAATTTAGAACAATAAATACCAGGAAATGATAAATTCAAGGTAAAAATTAAGATAATTGGATATAAAGGCGGGAATTGAAAAAGTATTAGAAGATTAATCGAATCATGTTAACGATTATTTATTATATCATCTTTTCCATTGTGATTTTCTACTCGTAATTTTATTTTAAAAAAAGTGAATATAGGCCCACACACATTTCGTTTAAAGGTCAAATGTTTTCATTCATCTCGAATGGAATGACGTCATTATTAATTGGAAGGATTGACGTGCATTCTAATTTTCATACGTATCCTATTATTATTATTACCTGAATTCACAGACATGATATATTTAATATTTGATCACACTAGAACATATTAGTTTATTAATTGATCTATGTCCTATAGAAATACATACGTCATTTCATTAATGAAACGCCGGGCAGTTAGGCAGCCGAGCAGACTTCGTTGCAATATTTTGCCCACCTCCAGGGAGAATTCCCTAGAGAATTCTGAGAAATTTTCGTTTCTACAAGTTTCTTAAGAACAATTGCTATTCTATTTCAATACAATTAATAATCTAAAGAGTATTTACATCCTAGAAGCAGAATTAGAGCTCTAAATTCATGATCTAAGGGTCAGAAATTCACTTACCTGAAATCGTTAGAGCGAATTTTGAGAAAATCGAAAAAAACTGAAAAAGTGCATCAGTACAATTATAGTACGCTTTGGTCGATTTTGATTAAAAGCTTATTTTCACGCCCTATGTGGGCGTCTAACTTAAATATAAAATTTCAACCTCCTAGCTCTTTTCGTTCTTGAGATATTTTGTTCCCAGAAACACAGACAGACCATGTCGCGAAAACCACTTTTTTGGATTCAGGGGACCTCAAAACGTGTATATCCATCAAAATCTCGACATCGAATTTTTGACATTAATCCAATACTTTCTCTCTATATATATTAACATATATATAGAGGTAAGAAAAAATAAAATCTAAATATGAAAAAAAAAATCTTCCTCTTTGAATCGTTTAAACATCTAATATTCAAGTATTCCACATTTTTAGCAATTATTAAAAAAAAAAAAAAAAAAAAATTAATGTTCGTTTAAACTTTGCAAAGGTCAGCTTTGACATTTTTAGAGCTCTTGTTGGCAGACTTCTCACCTTTCTCTGATCCCTCTTCGCTCATGTCAATAAACTAATAAAAAAACAATCCACGTTTAAAAAAAAAGAGCAGGATTCAATTATTTGCACCAATTACAACCATCGATGATAGAGAAATAATAAACGAAAAATTCCGATAATCAAATATACAATAAATGTGGAAAAAATTTGAAAACTAAAGAACATAAAATTTTTTTTTTTTTTTTATTAACGATGGTGTGGTCTCGTAATATTAATATATTTTAATTACAAGAGGTTAAGTGGTTTTAAACCAATTCGGTCAAAAAGTACTCTACTAGTACTTTACTGGTTCCCTTTTCAGTTTTTTTTTCCGATTTTCTCAAAATTCACTGGACACAAAGAAATCTACTGTGCGACCAGTCACACCAGATTTTTGATATGAAATTTATGAAGCAGCAATCTACTATAATGAAAAAATATACAAACAAAAGGGAATTTATTTTCAAATTAAAAACAAACATCCTATTGTGAAATATTCTTTAAATATAGACTATCGAGACGAAAAAATTAGGTCAGGATCCAATTAAATACGTCACCGATCTTAATGGATTTGATAGGAAACCATACAAAGTGGACCAACACCTTAAACAATTACTCGCACTCATTGCTGACTATTATCTAAAAAAAAAACACTTTACATGAATGGCAAATATTATTGTGCCTCCCATTCAAAGAGCAAAGTGCATTTAACTATCAGAATAAAATAAATAAATACCTTCATTGAATGCCATCTCGAAATAGGAGACTGAAATACAAAGGAGAAAGATTAATTTAAGTGGGCAAACAAATAAGATTAAATAAATATCTTGCCGAGGGGCCTGGCAACGGAGAAGAGCAACAGTCACCACAATCGTTGCGGTTAAGTGATGCCAAGCTCGGGATTGGTGACCCCGGGCAATCAGCGTGTGGAACGCCCCCCCCCCCCCCCGGTAGCCATCAATACTGTGTATTTGCAATAAATAAATAAATTTATCACCCTTAAATGGCCTCTGTAGCCGAAAAAGGGGTTAAAAAAAAAATAAATATGTTCACTACATAATATTAATATTATTTTTATAGTAAAAGAAATAACACAGGGGAACAAAAAATTCTTTTTAGTGTGGCAAAAGCTTATGAAGTCAATTTTGATAGATATGATGACGAAGTATTTTGTTTTAATTGACTCTAGTTCCCATTCTCAGGATAAACCTAGCTAAAAACGCCAAAGGAAATCCCATACAAAACTTTCTTCTTAACTCTTGTTGATATGTTTTTGTATTTTATTATTCTTTGTATTATTTCTATCACTTTGTTCGTTTGAAGTCATTTGATAATTTTAAAATAAACGTTTTAAAAAATATTTTCCTCCTTCTACGTAATTGAATTTCCAGTATAAATTGGATTGGCTGGAAGATGTAAAATTTATAAGTATGGGAAAATTTTGAGAGCAAAATGAGTATATACATTTGAAAGAGCATCTAAAAAATAATTAATTTTTTATTTTTAATCAAAATCGTTGGAGCAAATTTTGAGAAAATCGAAAAAAACTGAAAAAGTACATCAGTAAAGTACTAGTAGTACTATTTGGTCGATTTTGTTTAAAAGCTTATTTTCACGTCCAGGAGGGTACAAAACATATACAATAATATACAATTTCAGCCTCCTAGCTCAATTCATTCATGCTTTAAATTGAAGACACACAGACCCACACACACACACAGACACATAAGACCAAATTGCGGGACCCACTTTTTTGGACTCAGGGAACCACAAAACATGTATAATCCATCAAAATCGCAACATCGAATTTTTGACATACTTTCTCTCTCTATATATTAACATATATATAGAGGTAGGTGAAAGTAAAAGTAGAGTCAATTCAACAGGAATATTATTAATTAGAAGAAACGGCCAGAGAATCATTCAACTAAGGATCTGAACAACACAATCTGACTTCCGGAAGTAAATTCCTTTTTCATCCTGAGTTGAATGATCCTCTGGCCGTTTCTACTGATAATTGAAGCTGAAGATTGCCAGCAACATCTAAAATAAGTGCGAGGCATGAAGAAGAATATTTTTTCAACAACACGTCCAACCAAAAATCCTGATGATGACCTCTATGAGGTCGAAACTGAAATAAGCTGTGCACGCTCGCCAAGCCATTAAAGATCCTGCTAATGAAAAAAAATCTGTTTTTTTTTTTCTTACTAATGTCAACACAACCTGACTTCTGGAAGTAACTTCCTTTTTCATCCTTAGTTAAAAATATTATTTCCGTATTCAGCGGACCAAAATTACCTAAAATTGCTTACTAAATTCCATGCCACAGAATCAGGGTTGCCCTGTGTAATATATTCCTGGGCCTGGTAATCTAAGGTCTTCTGATTCTGGGTTTGGATAACACAGAGGGCAGGCTGTCTTTATTTAATAATCTTAGGTTATGAATTTTAGGGTCGGTTAGTTAGTGTCCCCTCCTAACGGAGACTTCGGCATTGAGGGATTCGAACTTCAGACCCTGATCCGATTAGCCACTGATTTGTCATTGCTTCTCGGTGTTCTGACTTTGAGATCATCTTTTTGCATATTTGCTCTTTTCCCTTGATACTCGTAATAAAAGCTTCCAGGAGAAGAAATATTGAATAAAAAAATCCCATGGAGCTTGGAGTGACTAGCTGTTTGAATTCACGTACGAATTCTCTGCCTATTGTATAATTGGGTTTTTTTTCTTACGTATGTTGCTCTTCCTGAGAATTATTCTTAATAAGAATTAGTAGACATTGGTGGGGACATTCCGTTAGTGCACCGATTCTATATCGTCTTCGATTTTTTGACTTATTTTGAAGAGCAGTGCCCATTTTTCATTCATCTGGAGCTTCTTATAAAAAAGAATTTATTATATGTACCCTGTTATGCATTAGTGTGTCAAGCGCCAAAAAAAAAATTAAAAATTGAGTTAAGCACGGAATATTGTTTCAAATGCTATAATTAATATTTTTTTATGAAATATGTCCTAAAAAAATTTATATTTAATGTTACTTGTACAATTAACAAAAAAAATTATATATAATCCAATGAAAACAAAAAAACTTTAATGTTAATTTTCTCAAAACTCGGTAGCTGGCGCTTGACACACTAATGCGTAACAGGGTCCATATATTCAAGAATTTTAATCTGAAAGTGACTCGATCAAATGAATTCACTCACACGTTTTTTGTTATGTTACACCATCTGCAAGATGATTATTAATTTTGCTTTTGTTTTCTGACAGCGCTTAAATAGAAGGGTAAACCATTATATCTTTTTTATTTGTTATTATAACATTGAAGGCCGCCTATATAGCGCTATATTAGATCAAACAAGAATTTTTTTCATTCCACTATTTAATTCTACCATTTTTTTTTTCACCAAAATTAAAGAAAATTAACAAATATCAGTGGCGTAACGTTTTTTAGCTACCCCCCCCCGCCGCATCTTTTTTTTTTGGGCTGTTCACACCAGATTTTTTGCGTCGAGATATATTTAGTTGCTCTTAGCACTTAAGTTCCAAACTTGACCACACGATTTATAGATGGTGCTAAGCTACGAATACTTCCACATCTGTAAAGTGTACTTGAAACGATTTCCACACGAAAAATTTTACTGATATACTTTTTAAAGAGCATTTAAATAAAAATAGGTGATTTTTGAATTTTAATTAAAATCGTTGGAACGAATTTTGAGAAAATAAAAAAAAAAACTTAAAAAGTACATCAGTAAAGTACTAGCACTTTTTGACCGATTTCGTTCAAAAGCTTCATGTCACGTGACAGGGGGGACAGGCCTAGCTTAAATATAAAATTTCAACCTCGTAGCTCTTTTAGTTGCTGAGATAATTTGTTCACAGACAGACAAACCTTGTACGAAAACCACTTTTTTGGATTCAGGGGACCTCAAAACGTGTATATCCATCAAAATCTCGACATCGAATTTTTGACATGAATCCAATACTTTCTCTCTATATATATTTAAATATATAGAGGTAAGATAAAGTAAAAGGTGGTTTTCTTAAAGTGGTATGTATCCAAATGGCTTAAATAAAATCATCGGACTGCCTGGGATCCGAACCCTCGACCCTTGGTATACAAAGCGCTCTATCAACTACGCCAAGCCCGGGGGCAACACATTATTAATAAATAAATAATAGCTGGGCATACACGGAGAGGTAGAACTGTCGGGTTGGACCGGGGCGGTCGGGTCGATCCGCCACGGTTAAAACTTTCGTTATCAATTTGGCTTAAAAAAGTGGAGAGTTTGATCTGTCGGGTTGGACCGGGGCGGACCAATCTGTCGGGTCGATCCGCCACGGTTAAAACCGTCATTATCAATTTCGTTTAAAAAAACGGAGAGTTTGATCTGTCGGGTTGGACCGGGGCGGACCAGTCTGCCGGGCCGGCTAAAACCGGCACGGTTAAAACCGCCACGGTTAAAACCGTCATCACTCACAAACGTAAAAGAAAAACCCGCAGATAAACCCGTATAGTTGGCCCGCCACGGGCCAAACCGTACGTGTATGGGCAAATGTCCGGTGTTTATATTATTTTGTTCATCCCTGTACGAATTAAATAAAAGCAATCTTTAACAGCAAAAAATGGAAATTTAATTTTTTGCGGTGTCTAGAATCAGAATTCCAGCAGAGAAACTAAAAACAAAAATCTGGTGTGACTGGCGCACAGCACACAACTTTAGCTGGGCATACACGGAGAGGTAGAACTGTCGGGTTGGACCGGGGCGGTCCAATCTGTCGGGTCGATCCGCCACGGTTAAAACTTTCGTTGTCAATTTGGCTTAAAAAAGTGAAGAGTTTGATCTGTCGGGTTGGACCGGGGCGGACCAATCTGTCGGGTCGATCCGCCACGGTTAAAACCGTCATTATCAATTTCGTTTAAAAAAACGGAGAGTTTGATCTGTCGGGTTGGACCGGGGCGGACCAGTCTGCCGGCCCGGCTAAAACCGCCACGGTTAAAACCGCCACGGTTAAAACCGTCATCACTCACAAACGTAAAGGAAAAACCCGCAGATAAGCCCGTATAGTTGGCCCGCCACGGGCCAAACCGTACGTGTATGGGCAAAATCTTTGGACCGCGGCAGTTTTAACCGCTGATTTGACCAAATCCGTGGACTTTCGTCTTGACGAAAGTTTTGCCTGCCGACTAGACAGATCAAGTCAAGAATCCATTGGAATTTCCAAGAAAAATGGAAATAGAAAATTATTAAAAAAAAAAGTAATTAATCCTTTCTTCTCCTTTAAATAAAATCTTTAATTATCTGATTCTGAAGCTGCCAAAATAGGATTTAAGGTTCCCTGAGTCCATTTAAGTAGTTTTTGGAATGATGTCTGTGTGTATGTCTGTGGTATTTTGCACACATAAACTAGATGTAAAGGTCAAGAACTGAAAAGCTTTTGGTAAACATCGGACCATTAGGGGGCGCTTTAGAAAGAGGGCCAATATTTTTTTCTTACATAACCTATAATTTTTGTTGTATATTCAGAAACTAGACTTTCTCCCGAGTAAAATGCTAGGTCTATATAATATTTGTATCCTAATTTGCCATGACCTTAAATGATATTTAAAAAAAATAATAATAATAAATTTGTTTTTGTGAATGGTGATTAACTAAAATATTTTAGAACATTTAATAGCTTAATTAATTAATAGGGGGAGGGATAACTTATTTTCTTTAAAAATAAATTTGTAAAAAAATTTTTGAAGTAACATGTCCTCCCCTACCCCCTCCAAAAATCGCGACTTAAAGAGATGGTCCGGGGCGGTCAAAACTGTCGCTTGTCCACTAACGAAAAGATCAGAGCGTGAGTTCGGACCGCAGTCCAATCTGTTAGATTGATGCGTGGCGGGTCAAAACTGGCGCGTGCTCGCCCACTAACGTAAAGATAAATCCGTGCGTTTGGACCGGCACGGTCAAAACCGACGGTTCTACCTCTCCGTGTATGCCCAGCTTTTCTCTTACCTTCGGTAATCGAAAGTTGTGTTCTGTGCTTGTCACGCCAGATTTTTTGTGTCGACATATATTTAGTTCCCGACAGTACGGAACATTTGAATTCAGATGTAAAATTTATAAGTATGGGAAAAATATTTATATTTTGTTACCATGGCAACCATTTCTCATATCTTTCCTATGAAATACAAGAGTAAAGTGGTCTTCAGAAGATTTCAATCACAAAATGAGAATATACATTTTAAAGAGAATCTAAAAAATAATTGATTTTTGAATTTAAAAAAAAAATCGTTGGAGCAAATTTTGAGAAAATCGAAAAAAACTGAAAAAGTACATCAGTAAAGTACTAGTACACTTTGGCCGATTTTGATTAAAAGCTTATTTTTCCGGTCCCGGGGGGTGTTTAACTTAAATATAAAATTTCAACCTCATAGCTCAATTCCTTCATGCTTAAAATTGAACACACCCACAGACAGACCATGTCGCGAAAACCACTTTTTACTTTCTCTTACCTATGTATATATGTAATATATATATAGAGAGAAAGTATTGGATTCATGTCAAAAATTCGATGTCGAGATTTTGATGGATCTTCACGTTTTGAGGTCCCCTGAATCCAAAAAAGTGGTTTTCGCGACATGGTCTGTCTGTGTGTGTGTGTGTGTGTGTGTGTGTGTGTGTGTGTGTGTGTGTGTGTGTGTGTGTGTGTGTGTGTTCAATTTTAAGCATGAAGGAATTGAGCTACGAGGTTGAAATTTTATATTTAAGTTAAACACCCCCGGGACCGGAAAAATAAGCTTTTAATCAAAATCGGCCAAAGAGTACTAGTACTTTACTGATGTACTTTTTCAGTTTTTTTCGATTTTCTCAAAATTTGCTCCAACGATTTTTTTTAAAATTCAAAAATCAATTATTTTTTAGATGCTCTTTAAAATGTATATTTTCATTTTGCGATTGAAATCTTCTGAAGACCACTTTACTCTTGTATTTCATAGGAAAGGATAGGAAAAATGGTTGCCATGGTAACAAAATATAAATATTTTCCCATACTTATAAATTTTACAATTGAATTCAAATGTTCTGTACTGTGTACTGTCGGGAACTAAATATATGTCGACACAAAAATCTGGTGTGACAAGCACAGAACACAACTTTCGATTACCGAAGGTAAGAGAAAGTTGTGTGCTGTGCGCCAGTCACACCAGATTTTTTGGATTCAGGGGACCTCAAAACGTGAAGATCCATCAAAATCTCGACATCGAATTTTTGACATGAATCCAATACTTTCTCTCTATATATATATTACATATATACATAGGTAAGAGAAAGTAAAATTTTTTGTTGAACTGTGTTATCTCTGACCACCCATCCATCATTCACACTCACATTCACACAATCTTTTCGGCAACTCAGGCCATTTAAGACTTTAGACGATAACCGTTATTATATAAATATACATATAGGGGTCCAGGCATTCTTATTTAAGCCATCTGATATCTAAATGGCTTAAATAAAATCATCTGACTGCCTGGGGTCCGAACCCGCGACGTTTGGTATACGAGGTTAGCACGCTAACCTCTACGCCAAGCCCCGAGGGCGTCCTTGCTTGTTTACAGCTATTTTCAAATGTTGATAAATAAATTGTAGAAAATATTTTTGTTTATATTGCTTATATAAATAAGTAAAGAATGCCGAGATCTTGGGATAATTTTTTTCTCGTCAATTGGATGTTCGCTGAGAGAGACAGAGAGAGAAGAAATTCGAACTGGCAGCGCGCAATCTTCTCTGAGATGTCCTTCGGGTAACTGGCGCTCTCTTACTGCAGGTGATTTCAATACCTGCGCCGTCGTCGTCCTCGTCGTCGTCGTCACTCAAACAGCTGATCGCTATTAAAAGTAGTACTATTTTCATTCACATTCATTCTCTCTCACACACCAACAAATCGTCGTGTTTTTGTTTTGTTTTGATTTTTTTTTTCTCCAATGCTCTCATTCATGATGAACAAACTCACACGTTATATTCGATTTCTTATTCAAAGTTACAAGTAAGCAATCTCTGTGTGTGTCGCTTTTGTTTTTATTGTTTCAAATGTGTTATTGTCTCGTTATAGCCATAAGCCGCGCTTCTTCGCTTTCCTGGGCCTACATCACTTGTTGATTGCCATTTTACACAAGTAAGCAAGCAGTAAGCAGACTTTAGACTTTGAGGCTCCAACTCACAAGGCTTCTTTCTAATTTTATTTTTTGTTTTATCGTTCAAATATAGAGTAGTTTAATTGCCTGAGTTTTTTTTTTTTCACTTTCCCTGCTAGTAGTTCTTTAACATTTCTCATCCGGTAAAAAATTAATTTATTTTTGTTTCGGAAACTAATTATTATTTTTTTCACGGGTCAATGACTTTTTGAAATGTAAACGTCCTTTTCAGGAAGGGGAGGATTTTTAAAAAATTTTTTACTTTTACTTTTAAAGTGAAACTTTATTTTGTTCGACACAAATTTTTTCGTTTATCTATCAGCATGTCGCGTTACAAGCCGTGAAGTCAAAGGCCGTGGCGCTACAAGTTATGACATCACAATCCGTGACGACAAAAATAGGAAATTTGAAATTTAATAAATTTGATGAATTATAAAAAATAATTGTGAGATTTAATTATTGAATTTTTAAATTGATAAAATATAATTTTTAAATAATTTTAAATGATTCAAATACTAAATAAATATTTTTCTCAGTTTTTATCATCACTTTTGATTTCCCAAAATCATTCCCATTTTCCAATTATTAAGTTAAAATCGATTTTAATATATTTTGAATTTTTATTTATTTCAAAATTATTTAGTCCTGTCATTGGAAAATTGAATTTTTCCGATAGCACCCCCACTCATCAATTGTTGATTGTTGCCATTCATATTTAATATCATATTCACCAACATCTTAAATCTACCTGTTAGTTACTTAGATATAATTTATCTTTTGTGGAGTAAACATCATTGTTTCTTTTTTGACCTTTAGGGTTGGTTTTTATTATTTTTACTTTCTCTTACCTCTATACAATATGTTTATATATAGAAAGAGAAAGTATTGGTTTCATGTCAAAAATTCGATGTCGAGATTTTAATGGATATACACGTTTTGAGGTCCCCTGAATCCAAAAAAGGGGTTTTCGCGACATTGTCTGTCTGTGTGTCTGTCTGGGTTGAATTTAAAGCATGAAGGAATTGAGCTAGGAAGTTGAAATTTTATATTTAAGTTAGACACCCCCCTGGAGCGTGAAAATAAGCTTTTAATCCAAATCGACCAAAAAGTACTAATACTTTACTGATGTAATTTTTCAGTTGTTTTCGATTTTCTGAAAATTCGCTTCAACGATTTTGATTAAAATTAAAAAATCAATTATTTTTTACCTGCCCTTTAAAATGTATATTCTTATTTTGCTCTCAAAATTGTTTGAAGGCCTCTTTACTCTTGTACTTCATAGGAATGATAGGGGAAATGGTTTCCATGGTAGCAAAATATAAATATTTTTCCATGTTTATAAATTTGACATCTTGAATTTTAAAATATCGGTGGAAACTAAATCTATCGTGGACACAATAAAATCTGGTGTGACAAGCACAGTACACAACTTCTTCTACTAAAGGTAAAAGAGAGTTGTGCGCTGTGCGACAGTCCCACCAGATTTTTTTAAATCAATTTTTCCATCTTTTTTACTTTGCTTTCCTCTTGAATAATAAACCTATAGAATATATATCAACTAGGAAGAGCCTTGTTTGTAAAGGTTGCAATGCTTGAGCATCCAGACAATAGATCGTTTAAGATAGCAAATTTGCGAGATTTGTTTGTGCTTAAGATTGGGCCCCCCTGGAGTCGAACCAGGACTTCCACGCGTTTCGTGGCGGGTGGACTAAAATATATATTTTTTAAAATGACTGGCGCAAGTGTCAATGAGTAGGTTCCATCCTGAGAGGTGGAATTTATTTAAATTTGACTATCAATCTTCTAAAAAATCTTTTTTTTGTCACCTTAAATCAACTCTACTCGCAGACCGCAGCAAATTTTATTTTTTTCATTGTTTTTATAAAAATTTTATTTGATTTTAAGGCAGCAGCAGTGAAGATTGACAGCCCAATACTCCAGTCTTTAAAAAATTTTAACAAAGGATTAAAATTCAAAAATTTAATTTTTTTTACTTCCCAGATGTGGCCCGCAGACCTCTAATTTATATAAATTCCTCAAAACCGAAAGCCAAAAAAATCACACTATCCTATTTTGATATCCCTCTATTGAATTACTGTAGCATGAATTCAAGTTCAATTCACTTCTAATTCAAGCATCCTCGATATTACCTATCCTATGCTTAATTTAGCGCTCAGATTATACTTTGGTATTATTATTATTGTTTGCAATAAGGCGCACCAGCTACTAAGGCTATACGCGCTATACTTTGGTTAATTGATAAAGACATTTAGCGAAAAATCCCATAAAATTTTCATCCATTTGTTGTCGATCCCTTCTCTTGTCTCCCCTTTGCTGCTTTTGTTGTATTAGACAAATAGCCTTTTTGTTGCTCATCTTTTTTATATCTTTCATAAAAATAATGCTTATGTGTCTATTTTCACTTTTCCGTTTTGTAATATAAAATTTTTAAAGTAAAATTCAATTTATTAGATATGTGTCCGTCCACATGAAAAGGTACCAAATCTTCACCGGTGTCAAAACTGAGTTTTTGTGGTTTCTGTATAGAAAACATCTCGCTGAGCAAGCCTGTATTTTTAGAATTTTTTATCATTTGTTTGTTTGGAAGATATGAATTTTTAATATTTTGGTTATGAAAATTCTAGTTTTGAGATATTATTATTATATTTAGTAAACATGACGAAATTAATAAGTAGGAGAAGAAAACCAGCGCCTCTTTTTCCACCATACACACTATTTATTTGCAAATATTTCGGGTTGCAAAACGCCACCCATCATCAGTGCAGCAAATAGTTTTGGTGGTGGATGTCGTCTATATTTTTGCCTCTGTTTGTATAAATGCTTGCCATTCTCATAGCGATGTTCTTATAATAGGCAAATTACATAGTGTGTAGGGTGGAAAAAGAGGCGCTGGTTTTCTTCTCCTACTTATTAATTTCAACCTCCAGTCCAAACTATCAACGAATACATGACGAAATTTTATATACCGGTACAGAGTTTGGAAGTTTAAATAAATTACACCGAAAGTCAAAAAACAACAAAAAAACATATTTTGTAGTCCTCTATCTACTTTGCTAAGTAAATTTACTTTTTTTTAAATTAACACTCACACTTTTTTTTCCATTCACACTCACATTCACACAGTCTTTTCGGCAACTTAAGCCATTTAAGACTTTAATCGATACTCGTTATTTGTAAATATATCTATTTGTGGTCCAAGCATTCTTATTTAAGCCATTTGGTATCTAAATGGCTTAAATAAAATCATCAGACTGCCTGGGATCCGAACCCTCGACCCTTGGCAGGCGCGCTACCAACTACGCCAAGCCCGAGGGCCTAAATTTACTTATACCTTATCAATGATAGAAGGTGTCATATATAAAAAAAAAAATCAAAAAAACATTTAATTAAATTACAAAGAAAAAATAAAATATTATCAGCGATTAAATATGTTATCGTTTAATTTTAATTATATAATTTTTTTTTATAAAAAAAAAAGCGACCATTTTAATACAAAGTCCATACCAAGTCAAGCCCCCTTTGATAAGGATGACGTCAAAAAGAAAAAAATCAAAATCCATTGGGCAAGTTACTACTTGAACTCTCTCTCTTAGCATATTTTACAAAGGCAAGGGTTATATTTTGTTTCTATTAAGCGTATTTTACGAAATATATTTGAATTATTATTATTATTTATATCAATTGATTTAAATAAATATGCCTGGGATCCGTCCCCATCCTCACCCCTTGTCTTTTAAGGTTATCACTATTGCCTACTGGCACAGGGAGGGGGGGGGTATAGCTACATCATAATAAGTGGCGACATACTCTATCATTGCAAACTAAATATATATTCTGTTTATTTAGGTTACAAAAAGAAAGAGAGAGAGAGAGAGACATTAGACAGATTTACGGTAAAACAAGGATATTAAAAAATTGATTTATCAATATGATTTAATAAACTTTCACTATGAACTAGATTAGAAGAGAAGTACAGAGCCGATGCCCTTAAATAATAATTTAGAGAGAGAACCTTTTAGTTTGTTAATTTTAAGATTATAACAACAACAACAAATTTAATTAACAAGTTGCGCCGGAACTGCTTGCTTAGTTAATATAGCATTTTTGAAAATTCATCAACTTCATGTCTTTTAACTGATCTAACTGTAGTGATATGTAGAAGAAAAAAAAATTTTTTATATATTAATGAAACCGAAATTTAGTTATCGCTTTTTAGTGGAAGGGATGAACCTGGTGCTTTGGTAATAAATCTTCAATATTTGGTTTCAATTTATCAAGACCTCTTTATACTTTCTCTTACCTATATATATATTATTAATAATATATATAGAGAGAAAGTATTGAATTCAAGTCAAAAATTCGATGTCACGATTTTGATAGAAATACACGATTTGAGGTCCCCTGAATCCAATAAAGTCGTTTTCGCGACATGGTGACTGTCTGTCTGTGTGTGTGTCTTCGAACAAAATCGGCCAAAGAGTACTACTTTACTGATGTACTTTTTCAGTTTTTTTCAATTTTCTCAAAATTCACTCAAACGATTTTTTTTTTAAATTCAAAAATCAATTATTTTTTAGATGCTCTTTATAATGTATATTCTCATTTTGGCGTTGAAATCTTCTGAAGCACACTTTGCTCTTGTAATTCCTAGGAAGGATAGGAGAAATGGTTGTCATGGTAACAAAATATAAATATTTTCCGTGTTTATAAATTTGACATTTTCAATTCTAATATATCGGCGGAAACTAAATATACCAAGTATATCGACACAAAAAAAGGGGCTCGCTGGTGTAGTGAGCTAGGGTGTCGGCTTCTACAAAGAAGATCCCTGTTCAAATCCTTGGCGTGCGGGATTTTTCATTAAATAAAAATATTTATTTAATGCAAACAAATCCTCAAGCAAGCACTGGATTGGAATATTGGATCTCACCACAATAGCCCTCAGGCAACTCCACGAGGAGAGGGAGTTGCTGTGACATCCCGTCCTGTGGAAGGGACGTAAAGAAGGTTCCCTCTCAGTGATGCATTCTTCGAAAGGAGTAGGCTACACGCCGGTGCTGAGGGAGTCCCTCCTCAACTAGGACATCCTCCATAGCATAGAAGAGGTTGGATAAAAGGAACCGGGTGGAACCAGAAATAAGGATTAGTTCACTAGCTAGAGACGAAAGCAGGAGGAGGAGTTAGAGATAGGAAATGATGTAACTTCACGGGGTGCCGGTAGATGGCTACGGCCAGAGGCCGGTTGGGTTTGAGGTGTGTGTCTTCGTGCACGAAAGCACCTCGGGCAAATAAACAGGGATCCCGATAGGAATTTCAAATAATAAATCGACACAAAAAATCAGGTGTAACAAGCACAGAACATGTGCTGTGCACCTCATACCAGATTTTTTATAGACAATTTATTGGAAAGACGACCTATTGTCAATCTCAATCCATCTTGGCTACGCCCCTGCTGAATTATTTTTCTCTCCATTCATCTGTCACCTTCATAATAATATCGTAATAATAAAATAATTTTCGAGATCTATTCATTTGAATAAGATATTTTTTTTTTTTTGTTGGGCTAAACGTTCCATGGCCTCCGGGAATCGAACTCAGGCCACAGGACTCTCGATCGAACATCAAGTGGATCTGCTGGAGATCCTGGATTCGCCATGGGACGTTTGACTCAACAACAACAACAAAAAAAAAACATACTCACGAAATCGTTAAATAACAATAATATTCTATAACGACTGAAAATCGATCGGAAAAATGTTAACTTTGATATAATTTTCTCTGATTTAGATTAGTTAAAATTAATTTATCTGAGGAAATTAAATGGAATTTGCCATTAGATAAGATGACATAAATAGAGAGGACGAGTTGGCTCGTTGTTCATTTCGCATCACGATGCCTTCCTTAGAGTCGAGACAAATAAATAACTTTTGGTCATGTCCTTACAGGATGGGCAGCTTCACCTCATCGGCGAAGATCGCAAACGAGGATGCCCAGGACTGCCACTCACCTGTATGGCCTGATTTACCTGATCGTGTCAGCCGTGGCGAATTATTAGCCAGGTGTCGGGCAGAAACGGCGACAATCCCGTCATTGGTCAGGAGACAATTCAGGAGCATCGGCTCCCATCCTGAAGGAGTTCCTCTCACGAGACTCAGCAAAGGTCAGTGCTCTTCGCTCTTCGCTCTCCCTCTTTGCCAACAGACAGCAGCAGCAGCAGCAATCTTGCGATATTTATTCGGTTTCTAATGCAATAAATAAGTGAACTCTATTTATTTATTAACTATCTGTCAGGGGAATTCATCCCGTTTCAATTCCCAAATTAAAACCTACCATGGAAACAAAAAAAAACCTCTTTTTATATTTAAAAAAAAATCTAGTGTGACTGTCGCACAGCACACAACTTTCTCTTACTTTCGGTAATCGAAAGTTGTGTACTGTGCTTGTCACACCAGATTTTTTGTGTCGAGATATATTTAGTTTCCACCGATATATTAGAATTCGAGATGTAAAATTTTTTTTTTTTTTTTAAGGGTTTTGATGGCCATTCCCTAAAACTCTTTATTGACAATATTTTTTTTACAAAATATATATTTACAATATTAAAATAATAAATAGTCTTTTACAATAAAATAGAATAATAAAAAAAAATCTTTATAATTAACTCTTATTAGATGAATATAATTCTGGCAAAGTCTCTTTAATTATCTTGTTGATAAAGGTTTGGAATTGTGGAGATGACATTTATGTTCTATCATGTGAAGGGCCCACAGTGACTCCAAGACTTTCTTATAAAAGCAAACATTATTTCTTCAAATTATTTTATAAAAATGATTCTACTATTGGTTTTAATATTTAATGTTATTAGATAATTTTCTGACTAAATGAGGCTGTTCTCTTGGTCCTTACTTCTAGCTTCTTTTTCAACTCTAATTTTATAATATTTCTTGGAGACTGGGAGTTATATTTTTTCAACTTTCAGCTCTATTCTCATTTTCTTTTAATGGTGGAAAATTTTCTGTAAGAAGAGGAGTGGTCCTTTGTTGGTAGCTGACGCAAAAGTGTGTTTATTTGTTAGATAATTTCTTGCCTCAATAAATGTCAAATTTTTTTGCCATTGCGTTCTTAATAGATAGCTGAAATTGTTTTGGGACGCTTGGTTGGTAGCTAAATGCTCTTGTTTACAAAAAATACACATGGGCTCGACATTATGCATGCGCTGAGAAAGTGATTTTCTCCACAGGCGGGACACCTGGGAGGACGAGTACATATTCTATGACCAAACATAAGGCAATTTCTACATTGCATGACTCTTTCTTCTAAAGGCTCTACTCGACATATTACCCCTAATATTCTTACTTCCTTTGGAATACTCTGTCCTCTAAAGTTTAAAATAACCACCGGGGTTGGCACTATTTCATCATTTTTTTTCTTAAAAATTCTCCTAGCAGCTAAAACTTCTTGCTCAGAATCTATAAAATACATAATTTCTTCATTTGATAAATTATATTCTACGTCTTTAATTACACCTTTTTTCTACCATAAAATTTGGAATATAGCACATTAAATTATTTGATTTAAACACACTATCATTTTCAATTCATTAGCAAACTTAAAATTAGTTAAAGTTATTTTCAGTCGATATCTATCGATTTTTGAAATTGACAATACGTCCTTATATATCAATGGAAACTTTTCGCGTATTAATTTACCAAGAGCCATCGGGTGAAATCTTGAACTAGGATCCAACTTTTCAACATGCAGCACCAATGGACCTCGATCTTCTGCCTTATATATTTTTCTATACACGGTTCATAATAATAGCGACGTTGATTGGGTTTATTATTATTAACATTTGCATCACTTACTTTTGAGGGTTCTCTATTATCTTGACTACTTCTTTCTTTTTGAGCGAAGGTGAGATTTCTTGATTTGTTTGAGAGACATATTCTTGAAGTGCATTTGGCTCTGCTTGAGTTTCATTAGATATCGTTGTTTTCCTATACTTGCTTGTATGTTGATTTTCATTTTCATTTAATTTTCTTTTCGATATACTTGTATTCACATTCGGATACGCATTACTATCATCTTCATTAAGAATATTATAGGCGTGAGTAATTGCCCCAGCGACGTCCATAATACCATCTTCACTAATGTTTTTGGTTAGGTCTGCCATTGGGTTTGCAACCCAAGGCAGCCTTTTATATATAAGAGGAAAGGAATCTAGAATTACCTTAATTGATTCCTGGAGTCTCAATATTCATGAACTTACACTGTGATTTAATAAATAACTACTTATACTTTTAAAAACTTAAATTATATTCGCCAAGTTTGTTTGGAAAAAGTTCTTAACCACGGCCCACGATCCCCAGATGTAAAATTTAAAAACCTGGGAAAATATTTATATTTTGTAACCATGGCAACCATTTCTCCTATCTTTTCTATGGAGTACAAGAGTAAAGTGGTCTTCAGAAGATTTCAATGGCAAAAATGAGAATATACATTTTAAAGAGAATCTAAAAAATAATTGATTTTTGAATTTTAATCAAAATCGTTAGAGCAAATTTTGAAAAAAATCTTAAAAAAAAAAAAACTGGAAAAATACATCAGTAAAGTACTAGTATTTTTTGGCCGATTTTGATTAAAAGCTTATTTTCACGCTCCAGGGGGATGTCTAACTTAAATATAAAATTTCGACCTCCTAGCTCAATTCCTCCATGCTTTAAATTGAACCCAGACACACAGACAGACCATGTCGCGAAAACCACTTTTTTTGTTTCAGGGGACCTCAAAACATGAAGATACATCAAAATCTCGACATCGAATTTTTGACATGAATCCACTAATTTCTCTCTATATATATTAACATATAATATATAGAGGTAAGAGAAAGTAAAAAAAAAAAACATCAAAACTATTCTTTCTCTGCTTTAAAAATAAAGGTCTTATCTAAGTCCCTGATCCTGACCCAGGTAATCTAACAAAGATAGTATTCTTATATATAGAATAGAATATCGTAAAATTATTATTTCGACCCTGAAAAAGTTTTTACTATCTTAATAAATGCAAAATATTTCCATTATCTGGCATCCGAGGCCGTGGCTTCTATGAACATATAAATGGATATTATTGTATTTTTTTAAATATTAAACAAAAACACCTCTCTTGTCATTTACAATACTGTAAAAATTGTCCTTTTTTAGGTCTCTTTGCCTTTGGATCCCTAATCTATTTACCCATTAATGAAAATTAATCAAAAACTCTGGAGATATGTTTCACTGTCTCCTGGGCCCTATTTCATAAAGGTTGACAATTCGAGAATTGTCAAAAATTGACATAAATTGTCAAGCTTACACTATGATAATTATTTTATTGTCAACTGCTGAAAAGCAGTTCAATTACAACGATTGTCAACACGTTTCATAAAAAAATTGTCAGTTAAAACAAATTTGTCACTTTTTACTTCCTTCTACCCAACCTTCGGCTGTTCATTTTTATTTTTTTAAGTAATATCCAACGCTTCGAACTGAAAGGTTTTGGACCGAAACTAACCGAGCCGAAGCCGAGAGATCTAGAGTTGTTTTAATTTTTTTTTTTTCTAAACAGGCTGAATCTTAACCGATTTGAACCCGGCAAATTCGGGACCCTTGCAAGTTGTTTTAAATTATATTCGAATCCACAACCGAGAATTCTTTAAGTTCCTTAAGTTTCTTTAATATTTGTTTTAAATATAGCCCTAGTTTTTGAATAAATAAAATATATATAGGTTAATGTCATCTTCATATTTCTTCTATATTTTCGTTATTTTTATATAAATCTGAATCAAATTGTCTTTGCCACATATATTTTTGGTTAATAAAAAGAATGGAGAAAGAAAAAAACCGAAAACGTTACCTTTTATAGAAAAAAAATAATCGACATCATACTTTCAGGCTTATTTTCATTTATTTTATTTATAAATATTTTAATTAAATATTATATTACCAAATAAACAATGCATTATTGCAAATTAGATTATTTTTTTTAAATATATGATATAACTTTAATATTATTTTCTTTTAATCAATTAGATGTAAATAAATGTGAATATTTTCTAGGTTAGGCCCATACGACACAGCTTTTAATGCCTGTCAGAATTTTTCTACAATTGTCAACAAAAAAAAATTGTCCCGACAATTATCGTTTCAAAAACAAAAAGTGACAAATTATTCATGACAAATTGTCATGACAATTTAACAAAAATGTCATTTTTTTTACTTGACAATTAAGTCAAGACCGGATTTTTATGAAACAGGTATTCGACAAATTGACAAATTGTCACCTGTCACCTGTCATTGTCAGCTTTATGAAATAGGGCCCTGGTGTTTTTGATTGATTTTACATATTGATGTTTTAACTAGAGCCAACGGTTACCAGTTGAAATTTATTTCCTCGTATTTTTTAATTGGCTCTGTTCATATTTAGGATAGCTTATAGAATTTTATCAGTAACTAATTCTTAGATCAAGGGCTAGGCATAATCTATCATCTAGGTA
This sequence comes from Euborellia annulipes, assembly GCA_023213315.1. NCBI lineage: Eukaryota > Metazoa > Arthropoda > Insecta > Dermaptera > Anisolabididae > Euborellia > Euborellia annulipes. Next base: position 41,133 of record JAKCPI010012791.1, on the reverse strand, counting down.
TATTTTCGCTGATTTGTGCCAATCTTGAAGATTTTGTTCTCCCGACTTGATAACATAAATATATTGGTGAAGTAGCTATCCGCCAGGAATGCCAATGAATTTTGCCTGATATTTCTTAACCTTTTCCATATATATCATAATTATTTTTATCTAGGTCGTAAAATAAACAAGTAATCTCACTTGAAAGGTTAGCGATGTTTACTTCCAACAGATGGTGGAAAAAATATCTTTGCTTTTGCGCCCCCTCCTCTTACCTAACTAACGAGAAAGCAGAAATGTATTATAGTATTTGATAATTGAGGAACAAAAGATAGGAAGAAAAAGGCCGCCGAGAGCTTTGCCGGGGCTTGGGGCTGTTTATTGATACGCCCTTATCTCCATCGATCTATTTGTGAATATTTCATTGTTTAAAAAAAAAAAATATTATATATTTTTTAATGGAAACTTTCATGGTTCAAACCTAGAAAATTTCCAATAAAGATTTTCATTTTCTTTTATAAACACAATGAAATACAGTAGAGTCCCGGTAATCCGAACCTCGCTAATCCGAAGTTCCGGTTAATCCGAACTCTTTTTGCGTACGATTTACGACCCTCGGTCCCAATTAGTTCGGATTAATGGGACTCTACTGTAATCACAAGTAGAAAACGCATGGGTGGGACTTAATATTGACTCTCACTGTACCCCTCTGGAACATAACATGAAGCTTTTGACCAAAAAGTACTTGTACTTTACCAGTGGCGTCATTTCAACCTTTTCTTGGGAAAGGGGGAGCAAACATTTTTTTTTCTTAAAATTTACTTACAAATAGATACTCAAATTTGGCCAAAAGAAATGTAATTTAATTAATTGTTTAATTTGTATAGTTTATATAACCGTAGATATATTTTGAAATATTTTATTTAAGAAAAATAAAAAATTTTATTAAAATCAGAGCCCTTGGGGGCTCGATTTTAACAAAATTCGCTCTAATAATTTTGATTAAAATTTTAAAAACATTTATTTTTTATCATGCTCTTTAAAATGTATATTCTCATTTTACCATGAATATGTTTATTAAAGCTTTTGTGGTTTGCATTATTAAGTGGAAGTGATGAGAAGTGGCTGTAGACTTTGCAATTGGTTATAGAAAACTTTGCAGCCAAGGAATTAAATAAAAAACTTTTAATTAATTATTAACCGTCGGCGTTTTGGTCGCAAGTCACGACCTTCCTCAGGACGATTAATTAACCTTATATTCTAATAATTAATCGTCCTGAGGAAGGTCGTGACTTGCGACCGAAACGTCGACGGTTAATTAATTAAATAAAAGTTTTTTATTTAATTCTTTCGCTGCAAAGTTTCCTATACCCAATTATTAGGGGAAGTTTTAGTTATAGACCACATTTTTGTATTAATTATATATTAAAAATATATAAATGCTGTATAACGCTGTACAATGTTATACAGTATTTATATATTTTTAATATATAATTAATACAAAAATGTGGACTATAACTAAAAATTCTCATTCTTGAAATCTTTTGAAGCTCACTTTCCTCTTGTATTTCATAGGAATGATAGAAACTATGTAAATATATCCCATGTATATAAATTTTACAGCTTGAATTCTACTATACCGGCGGGAACAAAGTAAATGTCGACACAAAAAATATGGTGTGATTGGTCGTTCAGAACCCAACTTTCAATTATCAAAGGTAAGAGAAAGTTGAGTGCTGTGCGACCGGTCACACCAGATTTTGATTAACCAAGCCCCGAAGGGGCATGAGATTCTCCCTGCTAGCGGTTGTGGACACTCAATTTTCGAAAACAACATTATTTAAATAGGAATTTCTTATTTTTTTCTACAACGCGATGATATCGAGGAGGGAGAGAGATAAACACCTCCTAGTAACTGATATGTAATTTTTATGCATTTTTTTATCTTATATTTTTATTTTTACTTTATAATAGGCTTTTAATTATCATTTTGTTCAGAGTTTAATCACAAAAAAACAATGGGTGTGTGTTTTTTTTTTCTACGTTCGATTATCATAAAATAAAATTCACGTTGTCTTCTAATTGAATTCCTAATTAATCAATTTAAAATAATCATAATCATGATATCATTCGTTTGAATGATGATTAACCTAGTTGAATAAACTCGTTCCCCTTTTAAAGTCTTCCTCATCCTAGACTATTTATTATTACATCACATAGGTGTTGGCTATAGATATTTTTTAAATCTCTAACCCCCCCCTCCCCTTTGTATAAAAAAAATATTAATATTTTAATCATACAAAGAAGGCTACTTTTTACTTTCTCTTACCTATACATATGTTAATATATAGAAAGAGAAAGTATTGGATTCGAAGTTGTGATTTTGATGGATATAGACGTTTTGAGAAAAAAGAGGTTTTCGCGACATCGTCTGTCTGTGTATCTGTGTACAAAATATCTCAAGAAGGAAAAGAGCTAGGAGGGTGAAATTTTATATTTAAGTTACATACCCCCTTACCAGGTGACACGAAGCTTTTGAACAAAATCGGCCAAAAAGTAGTGGTACTTTACTGATGTATTTTTTCAGTTTTTTATTCGATTTTCTCAATATTCGCTCCAACGATTTTGTTTAAAATTCAAAAAATCAATTAAGCCCTCGGGGCTTGGTGTAGGGGTTTGCGTTCTAACCTCGTATACCAAAAGTCGCGTGTTCGGACCCCAGGCAGTCTGATTATTTTATTTAAGCCAATTTGGATACCAAATGGCTTAAATAGAAATGCCTGAACCCCCAATAGATATATTAAACATACGAGTATCGTTAAAAGTCTTATATGGCCTGAGTTGCTGAAAAGACTGTGTGAATGTGTGTGTGTGAGTGTGAATGAGAAAAAAGTGAGAATGTTTAAAAAAAAAAATCAATTATTTTTTAGATGCTCTTTAAAATTTAATTCTTGATGAGCCGCAGTGACACTTTCCAGATGTTCAGTGGGTGAAATTAAAAATTCTTTAATTAATTTTTAATATTTTTATTAAAAGTTTTGACTGACTGTTATTTGCAAATTTATAGTTTCGATCCCGTTGTGATATATGTATGGTAGTAATAATATCTATATGATCAGAGAAGAATTGTTGAATATAAGATATAAAAGAGAGAATGTAATATATTCATGTAATTTTAGGCTCTGACGATGATTACTCCGGGATCGAAACTGTATAAATTTGCAAATCAAAGTAAGCCAAAACTTAAAATATTAAAAATTAATTAAAGATTCGACCTCGAAATACTAGAGTCTTCAAGTAAATGTAAAAATGGTTAAAACGTTGCTATACTGCCATGTCAAACGACCTGACGAATTGACATCATTTTGTCCTGATGAAGAGTGCGATCGGCACTCGAAACGTCGACAAAAAATAGATTTTTGTTTTATTTTTCGCCTTGGCTGCCCTTGTAACGCATCCTCATATCATAATATCCAGCCATCAAGAAACAACTAGTTAATTAAAGAATTTTTAATTTCACCTATTGAACATCTGGTATTGGACGGTGCCACTGCGGCTCATCAAGAATTAAATCTCTTTAAAATGTATATTCTCATTTTGCCGATGAAATCTTCTGAAGACCAGTTTACTCTTGTACTTCATTTGGTATCCAAATGGCTTAAATAAAATCATCGGGCTGCCTGGGATCCGAACCCTCGAGCCTTGATATACAAGGCAGGCGCGCTACCAACTACACCGAGCCCGAGAACGAGTTTTTTTTTTTTTATGTAATTTGCTGCCAACTCCCCTGTCCTATAGCAAGTGGGTATCCCCAGCCACCTTAATCTTATGTTTCCTTATAAATTTATTTTTATTTACCCTCTAAAATTAATCAAATTAAATGAAACCTTTTCTCTCTCTTTTTTTCTCGGTTGGCTCTCGTTTTCTTCGATTGCAGTTTGCAGCGAAGCCGTTTCGTCCCCTTCTCAAATTCGTATCATGCAATGGAACGTTCTCTCACAAGGTAAACTTTCTTTCGTTTCCTTATATTAAAATATAATTTAATAATTTTAATAAAAAATAAAATAAATTATTATTCGTGGATAAATTTTAATCTAATCAAATAAGATATAAACATTTTTTTTAACTGTTTATTTTTACTTTAAATAGTGTAATAAAATTACAATAGTGAATATATTAAATTTATATATACATTAGTTCTATTAGACGTATAATATCCCGACCTGGAGATAAGAATTCTCTCTACTTGCCCCTATATAAGAACGCAAAGCAATTTTTCTAAATTTTACTTTCTCTTACCCTATATATGAAATATATAGAGAGAAAGTATTTTTTTTTTTTTTTTTTCTCTAAGTCTTTTCGGCTTTTTACAAGGGAGAGTGCATAGCCTTCATGTCACCGATTTGAACGAAAATTTTTTTATGTGTAGTAATTCTGTTAAAGCGAGAGAACGCACTTCTCAACTGTTCGTCTAAAAAAAATGTTAAAGATTTTTTTCAGGATGCCTTAAGCGGTTGCTAACAATAACAATTCAAAAAGCCATTGTGGCTAGATTAGTAGCGTGCATTCTTTGTAAACCTGAAATCCCGAGTTTGAATCTCGCCCTGTGCAATTATTTTTTTTTTTTTTTGTAATTTATATTTTTGGAATTTCTAAAAATATTTTTTAATATTAATAAATTATAAATAAATAAAATTTTTTTTTAATTATTGGCTTTTAATTTTTAACATGTTTCATATATTTAAAGAAAATTCAAATGCTTTCTGTCAAAAATATAATATAAGGAAATATTTAATATTATACGAGAAATATATTACTATTAAAAATTTTACATTTTATAAATTACACAAAAAAAAAATAGTTGCACAGGGTGAGATTCGAACTCGGGATTTCATGTTTACAAAGAATGCACGCTACTAATCTAGCCACAATGGCTTTTTGAATTGTTATTGTTAGCAACCGCATCCTGGCAAAATTTTAAACATTTTTTTTTAGACGAACAGTTGAGAAGTGCGTTCTCTCGCTTTAATAGAATTTGTTTTTCATTAAGTACTACACATGAAAAAATTTTCGTTCAAATCGGTGTTATGAAGGCTATGCACTCCCCTTGTTTGTCCATGTAGACTTTAACGATACTCATTATTTTAAATACGATATAAGTGGGGTCCAGGCAGGGGCGTATATAGAAATTTATATTCTTTAATATCGCTAGTTATTCTGGGGCTAAATTTTGGAAATTTAAATACTGTATAGGAAAAGATCTCTTTTCACCTGGAAGCTCCACTGTGGCACTGAATAAAATGGCGTAGATAGGATTTCAACTACCCCGGTCATAAGCTTTTCTTTTTCTTCCCTGAGTGGGCCTCTCATTAAAAGGATTTCGATATGAATTCGAATTATTCTTGCCCGTGAGCGTAATTTGATTTCTTATAAAGATGCGGGCGGCTTTAATGAACATAATAATATCTCGCCCATCACATAAAGTGACATATACTAAATGGTTGATTTTGAAGCAAAATTCAAATGTATTTAATTAAATAGGGAAAATGGAATCCCCTCCCCTTTGCTCTTTTAACTTGTCACCTGATTCTAAATATAATTGTTCGCATTTCAGCTCTGGGACAGATGAACGATAATTTTGTGTGCCTTCCTGCAAATGCCCTCGATTGGGAAACCCGCAAATTCCATATGCTTGAAGAGTTGGTGGAATATTCCCCCGATGTCATTTGCTTACAGGTATGCGTATTTTATTATTTTATTTTTTTTTAAGCGTTAATAGTTAAACTATTTATCAAGACTTGTTTCAAATTCAAATGCTATTTCGATAAATATATTTTCTTGACCTTCTAACAACAAATAAACATAATTTAGTTTGAAAAAGAATATTCGTTTATCAATACTAAAATAAACAGGCATGATCTACAAATTTTCTAAATTGTAAACAATAACAAAAAGTACCTCCGAAATACAAGGTCAAATAAGGACTCAGTGAAAAATAGTTGTTTTTTTCATACCACCCTGGAGAAAAAAAATTGCCTTCTTTATTTGAATAAATAGAATTTTTATTTAAATAAATAATCTTATTATAAAAGTAAAAATCTGGTGTGAGTGGTCGCACAGCACACAACTTTCTCTTACCCTTTGTCAAAAGAAAGTTGTGTACTGTGCTTGTCACACCATATTTTTGTGTCGAGATTAGGGTCCGACCGAAACAAGATTTTCAGCCGAAACCGAATATTCGGCCTTAACCTTAGTTTCGGCCGAAACCGAAACTTGTATTTCCTATAAAAATTTTTTTCATTTTACCTTTTTTTTTTTGAATTTTTTTTCCCTCTCGTGAAAATCATTTTACCTTTTTTTTTTTTTAAGGGAGACTAAATTTTTATTCTCCCTCAAGTGCAAATCATTTGACCTTTTTTTTTTGCATGCGAGTCTCATCCCATTTTTTTAGACTCTGGCTTCGGCCGGCCGAAAGTTTCGGCTACTTTTTGGCCGAAACCGAAACTACGGCCGAAACCATGATTTTTGGCCGAAACTGACCGAAACCGTAACCGAAACCGAATATTCGGTCGGTTCCTAGTCGAGATATATTTAGTTGCTCTTAGCACTTTAGTTCCAAACTTGACCATGCGATGATTCATAGATGGCGCTGAGCTACGAATGCTTCCACATCAGTAAAGTGTACTTCAAACGATTTCCACGAAAAATTTCACTGATATACTTTTTAAAGATCATCTAAAATATAGTTCATTTATGAATTTTAAACAAAATTGTTGCAGCGAATTTTGAGAAAATTGCAAAAAACTGGAAAAGTACATCAGTAAAGTACTAGTACTTTTTGGCCGATTTTGTTCAAAAGCTTATTTTCACCCTTTGGGGAGGTGTCTAACTTAAATATAAAATTTCAACCTCGGAGCTCTTTTAGTTCCTGAGATATTTTGTCTTTTCCTCTTTGACGACTCACAGATTCATTATTTTATTTTTTGTTTTTGTTCCAGGAAGTTGATCATTTTCGATTTTTGAAACGAATGTTGGCCACTCAAGGATATTCAGGTGTTTTCTTCCCGAAACCAGATTCACCTTGCCTCTATTTGCCTGGAAACAATGGTCCTGATGGCTGTGCTATTTTCTATCGTACCGACAAATTTGACCTTTTAAAAATGGAAACACGAGTCCTAGAAGTGTGGAGAGTACAGAGCAATCAAGTAAGAACATATTTCAACATTTTATTATTAGTTTCAATCTAGAATAGAAGAAATGATGGAAAAATAAAATCAGCTATGCACATAAGGGGGCTCAGGAGCGACGTCTAAACGTACTTAAAAAAAAAAAAAAAAAAACTAGACTATTATAAGGAATTTTTCAATGCGGTTTTTTTTTTAATTGAATTAAATTCATAAGAGATTATTGGGACATCGAGCTATAATTTGTTTAATGACTTATTAATAAATTATCGTAATTAATTTTTTTGTTATCAAGCAAATACAAAAAAAAAACAATCTGTCCCAATAATCTTAATTTTTTTCTAAATTAAAAAATGAATTTATTGTTATTATTAATCACATATTAATTAAGAAATTTTTAAAATAAGATCGGATAAGATATTTTTAAAAAAATTATATGTCAAATAGTTCAGCACTTTTGCAAAAGATGGCAGACTAGTCTAACAGCCTATATACTATTAACCTATATCTGCCTATATTTATATATTTATATGCTTTTATAAAAGATACATAATATTACATGGCGCCCTTATAAAATTTTTAAGTATTAATTTTTAAAATTTTATTTGCTCAGGGGACTGGCAGTCCTTCTGTTTTCTACATGTCTGTCCCTTCCTTCTTCCTTTTTTAACAGGCGTCAGACCGTGGCCGGCCTGTTCTATTTCTTCCGGTCGCGAAAAACCCTTTCAGCCGACCCCGCATTTCGGGAATAAGGCTAAGAAAGAAGAAGAATTTTTAAAATTTTATAATAAAATTAATTACCTCCTTTACCCCCCCCCTCCCTTTTTATCCGTCATTAGTATGAGTAGAAGTTGCTTATGAGATGATTTTTATCAAATTTTATGCTTATTGAACAAATTTTTATGCTTTTTTTTTCTATATTTTTATCCTTTTTTTGTCCGGCCTTTACAAATAAAATCTTTTATAATTTATTTCGTTAGAGATAGGGGATGACAAAATAATTTTGTCCTATGATTGTGAATATTTTTTTTCTCTTGTATATCTACTATGGTTAATTGTTTTATTTTTTTTAGGTAGCTGTACTGATCCAACTTCGTGTCCGTGAATCCGGCCAAGTCATTTGTATCTCAACGACACACCTAAAAGCACGAAACGGCGCCCTCCTAAGCACTCTTCGTAACGAACAAGGCAAAGATCTCCTTGAATTTGTTAGCTCCCATTCTGAAGACCATCCAGTAATTTTATGTGGAGATTTTAATGCGGAGCCCGTCGAGCCTGTTTATTCAAGTATATTAAATCATGCTCGATTAGGGCTAGCCAGCGCTTATTCGGCGACAAATGGAGGCCAAGAGCCCTCATATACGACATGGAAAATCCGCGAAGAAGGCGAAGTCTGTCATACTATTGATTATATCTTCTATACGAGACGTCGGTTGCGTGTTGATGCCACGTTAGATTTTCCAACCGGTGAACAAATTGGACCCTGTAGAGCGCCTTCTTTTGTCTATCCCTCCGATCATTTCTCACTTGTGTGTGATTTTACAATTGGACATTTTGACAATGCATCATATTAATTAATATATATTAATTTTATTTATTTATTTTTACTTAAATGACTCAGATCACGTCTTTTACGTTGACGCCTATATTTTGTACATAAATATAAAGAGATGTTTTTTTTTTTCACTTATTTATTTTTTTCCGTATTAAATTCAATCAGATCGGTGATATTCAACCTGCGGGTGGGGTCGACTCTTTACCGTGAGCCACTAAATTTTATATTAAATTTTACCTAGACTTATTAAAAACTCTAATAGTGATGCGGAAAGTGAAAAGGGACCTCTTGTCGGAAATTTCACAAATTGAATTTATTGTAGAGGATAATTTAAAGCTATTTAAAATACTACAACTTATAGAAGCCCCTTTTTTTGATTTTCGAAAAAATATTTTTTTTTTTTTGATCAATCGCATTAAATAAAAGATTTTTTTTTAAATTCGCTCTATAACTTATAGATAATTAAATTAGTAATCATTGTGTTAAAAAGTAATTAATTTTTCACCTTTAATTAATTAGCTGGAATCTTTAAAATAAAATGGAATAAATCCCTTGTATCTCTATGGGAAAAACTAACGCCATCTCTTGCCGCCTAGAGGAACTCGGTAGTCAATCGTCTTCTAACGGCTTTTCGAGACGCGCACCTTAACACAATGAAAAACTATTTAAGGTTACTAAATTGATTATTTTGTAATATTTATCAGATTCTTATCGCTAAAATTATAGAGTAAACCAGTTTAGGAAGAATCGTATTCAATCGAAACCCAAAAATCGATATTTTTGACGTAAGGTGCGCGTCTCGGGGTTGGGAGTTTCCAGCGGCCACAATTTTGAAGCTATCGACCTCAAATTTTTTTTAAATTAAAGCTATTTAAAATATCTACAACTTATAGAAGCCCTTTTTTTGATTTTCGAAAAAATAAATATATTTTAAAAAAAGGAGCTCTATAAGTTGTTGATAATTAAATTAGTAATCATTGTGTTAAAGAATAATTAATTTTTTATCTTTAATTAATTAGCTGGAAGCTCTAGAATGAAATGGAATGAATCCCTTATATTCCTATGGGGAACACTAACGCCATCTCTTGCCGCCTCGAGTAACTCGATAGTGTTCTAACCGTTTTTCGAGACGCGCAGCCCGTACCAGTAATTTTACTTAGCCGACAAGAGGTCCCGCATCACTTCCCGCATCACAATTATATTTTATCTAGGTAGAGCTTTGTTTGAAAAAAAAGATGGAATTTTTTCAAACAACGCTCAAATAGATTATCATTTAAGATAACAAATTCGTGTTTGATTGGGACCTAGGGATCAAGGTATTCCGCCCACTGCGGAGCGTGGAGGTCCTGGTTCGACTCCAGAGGGCGCAATCAAACACGAACTTATCTCGCAAATTTGTTATCTTAAATTATATTTTAATTTTTGGGTAGGCCTTCATGAAAAAAGTTTGAATAACACTGAATTATATAATAAAATTGAAATTAAATAAAAATCTCGCTTATAGATTCAAATTTTTTTTTTACTCAAAGTCAAAAATTTATAAGAAAGTATAAACAGTGGCGGACTTATTTAGGGAAGGAAGAACAAGTTTGGTGGGCACTACCCTCCAAACAAAACAAACACCTTTTCTTCTAAACATTTTCGATTTCTTGAACTCACCCACTCATGAGATGATGATCATCACACATTTTAAAACATAAAACTACTAGTGTTAGGCTGAACGCTCATCAATTGAACAAAAACCTTTTCGGACAAAACGTTTTTGACTAATGGTGCCTAAAACTGTTTTTTCAATGCATTTCTATGGGTCAACGCACACCCAAGTGGCAAAACACATTCGGACATGCTTTGCCATTTAGCGATTTGCTCAATTGGTGTGCGTTAGATGCCCTGGTTTGGCTCAACTTTCCTGGGCCCTTGGCCCACCATCAAATAAACATACACACAAATTTCACCTGCTAAGAATCATAGTGGCAAAAGTCAAATTTTTGATTCAAGCCTAGCAAACGTTGTTAAAACGTCTTCTCTTTTGAGTGGCGAAAATATATTTCCATTCTTTGCTATTGAATTTACAATTTTAAACGAAAATTTTAGTTTAGCACAGTAACTTAACAATTGACTAGACATAAAATAGTAGATTCATTCTTTGACTCTAGAAGGTGTTAATTCAATGAAGACAAAACAATTTTTTGTTTAATTTTCTTGATTTATTTTTCAGAGTATACATATATCGGGATATATGCAACAAATTTTTCCGCAGGATTGAAAACTTTGGTTCCGCAAAAGAAAAAGTGTTCCGCAAAAAATTTCGTGTGAAAAAAAATTTAGTTTCTTATAAAAAAAATTTTCCGCAGAAAAATTTTTGAGTTCAGCCCCCCCCCCCCCCCCCGAAAAAAATTTCTATATGCCTCCCTGCATAAATCTGTAAACAAGTCTAATTGCGCATGCTTCTCAGCCAATAATACTCTGAAACAGGGCGAATTAATGCAAGTTTGTCGGGGGGGGGAGGGGGTTTATTTTTTTTTATTTAAGGACTTTGTCGGCATCTATGGCCATTTAGACCCCTTTCCTATTTATTTAAATTGATTGGTAACAAATTCATTTGAAATTAAAGAGCGGAAATCATAATTTCTTTAGATTACTAGTTTTTATAACTTTTTGAATTTCTTCTTGGGGGGGGGGGGGGGTCGCCCCCCGCCCCCCCTTTAATCCGCCCCTGCTCTGAAAAATAATTCAAGATAATTTTTGAAAAATTGTTTTGTCTTCATTGAATTAACACCTTCTACAGTCCAAGAATGAATCTACTATTTTATGTCTATTCATTTGCTATTGATTCTGAACTAGAAATGATCCTGAAAAAGGCAAATATATTTTTTATGGTTGGTGCCAATCTTCAAGGATATTCAACTAAAAGTAAAGCAATTTTGATTACATTTCCTGTTTCAGAATTAAAAATACTCATTGACACTGTTCCAAAATCGTGTAGAGCGGTGTTTATTCCACCACCCCAAGGAAATTTTGTATGTTCTCCTTTGTGTTGAATTCAATGGATTTTGACTTTGGATTCCTTTAGAAAACTTAGATATTTTTGTTTTCTTAATTTGCATCACAGAAATCACATAAAGAAATAATTGGTGCAAGGTGAATGGAATTTTGGTTTAAGATTTCTTATATCTTAAAATAAACAAATTCAAGATAAATATGTTAATGAACGTCAAGTGACCAATCTCGTTGTTGTTTTCAAATGACTTGAGGGGCTGATAAAAATGATTAATTTTCAATTTCTTTTTCATAAACTGCCTTTTTTTATTACATAATATTATGACTATTTTTTGCAATAATCCGCCACTTTATTTGATATTATTTTTTATATATGCAAAAAAGCCATATTATTTATTTATTTATTTTCTCTTACAAAAATATTCCAAATAATTTTTTTTTCTATTAAAAAAAGAATACAAAATGTTTTTAAAATGATTTGATAGCATATATTAACTGTAATCCTTAATATATCTATATAAGTACCATTTGTATATATTGTGTGATCTCTTTTATAAAACAAAAAAAAAAAATATATATTGAACATGTAAATAATTTTAAAAGATAATCTATTCTTGAGTATCTTTTATAGAAACGAAAAATGAGCTTTAACTATAAAAAGATTTTTATTATAAATTTATATTTTGTATTAGTTAAAGATATTTATAAATATATAACCTTTCTCATAATTATTTTTTTATTATTTAAGACCTTTTTTTCGCTATCGGAGACCATTTAGACCCTATTTTTTATTTTTTTTTCCTATCTCTCAACAGAAATTAACTCCAATTACAGAAAGACGGAGGAGACATTGGCAATGTTCGAAAATTTTCACGGCAAGTGGGATTTGAACCCGAGTTGGTTGGGCAACTCTCGATTCGTAATCCGCAGCTTATCCGATTTGCCACGAGCCTCCTTATTACTTCTTCGCTGTATGAGATGAGATGCGAACTCCTCACCCCCACAAAGGACCCTACTCGACTAGAGAACCCAAGGCCCGTGAACCAGTGGCGGATCCAGAGGTGTTTCTCGGGGGGGGGGGGGTATTCTGGAGTGACTAATCGCACAGCACATATTTTTTTCTTAATTTCGGTAATTTAAAGGCGCATCCTTTACTTGTTTTTTTTTTTTTTTGTAAAAAAACATTCACACTTTTTTCTCATTCACACTCACACTCACACACACATTCATACAGTCTTTTCGGCAACTTAGGCCATTCAAGACTTTGACGATAACCGTTGTAATATAATATTATCTATTATGGGTTCAGGCATTTCCATTTAAGCCATCTGGTATCCAGACTTTACTTGTTTGCCAGAATATAAATGCAAGTCAAATTTTTAAAATTTTACATTAAAAATACATTTTTTTTCGAAAAAAAGTATTTTTTTTTTTTTTTTTTCAAATCTCAGGGGGGTAATTACCCCCTTTACCCCCCCCCTTGTATCCGCCCTGAACTTGCCACTTTGTCCAAAAAATATGCCGAATCTTGTTATAAAATGTAAAATCTTATTAATTCTCCCAAATCTATTTCATCGCCTTCAAAGTACTCCCCATACACTTAGGCCTCGAAGCACTACAAATAGTCATTTTCCGGAATGGTCTTCTTCGATTCGGCTTTTATCTCCTCCGAATAGCCAGAAGTCACACGGAGCTAAAGTGTTAGTGAATACGCTGGTTGTGGACGCATTTTTGGGGAAAAACTCACTTAAAATCAATGCAGTGTGCAATGACGCTTCGGGGACATCGTTTGGAGTCGATTGAGGAGATAAAGGCCGAATCGAAGAAGGTGATGTTGAAGGCCATTCCGGAAAATAACTATTTGGAGTGATTCGAGGACAAAAAAACGTTCGCCTGGATGCAAGGGCAGATACAAGGGGGAAGTAAAGGGGGTATTTACCCCCCTGGGATTTAAAAAAAATACTTTTTTTTCGTTTTTTACTTTCTCGTACCCTATATATGAAATATATAGGAGAGAAAGTATTGCGATCATGTCAAAAATTCGATGTCGAGATTTTGATGGATATACATGTTTTGAGGTCCCCTGAGTCCAAAAAAAGTGGGTCCCGCAAATTGGTCTGTGTGTGTGTGTGTGTGTATGTGTGTGTGTGTCTGTGTGTGTGTGTGTATGTGTGTGTGGACAGATTTTTAGCATGAAGGAGTTGAGCTAGCGGATTGAAATTTTATATTTAACTTAGGTACCTTTGAAGAATCTCAAAATAAGCTTTTGAACAAAATCGGCCAAAAAGTACTAGTACTTTACTGATGTACTTTTTCAGTTTTTTTCGATTTTCTCAAAATTCCCTCCAAGGATTTTTTTTTTAAAATTCATAAATCAACTATTTTTTAGATGCTCTTTAAAATGTATATTCTCATTTTGCCGTTGAAATCTTCTGAAGACCACTTTACTCTTGTATTTCATAGGAAAGATAGAAATGGTTGCCATGGTAACCGAATTTAAATCTTTTTCTTTTTATTAGATTAAAAATCAATTATTATTTAAATTCCCATTTATTACTTTCTCGTACCCTATATATGAAATATATAGGAGAGAAAGTATTGCGATCATGTCAAAAATTCGATGTCGAGATTTTGATGGATATACATGTTTTGAGGTCCCCTGAGTCCAAAAAAGTGGGTCCCGCAAATTGGTCTGTGTGTGTGTCTGTGTGTCTGTGTGTCTGTGTGTCTGTGTGTGTGTAACGATTTTTAGCATGAAGGAATTGAGCTAGGAGGTTGAAATTTTATATTTAAGCTAGGTACCTTTGAAGAATCTCAAAATAAGCTTTTGAACAAAATCGGCCAAAAAGTACTAGTACTTTACTGATGTACTTTTTCAGTTTTTTTCGATTTTCTCAAAATTCCCTCCAAGGATTTTTTTTAAAATTCATAAATGAACTATTTTTTAGATGCTCTTTAAAATGTATATTCTCATTTTGCCGTTGAAATCTTCTGAAGACCACTTTACTCTTGTTCTTCATAGGAAAGATAGAAATGGTTGCCATGGTAACGGAATTTAAATCTTTTTCTTTTTATTAGATTAAAAATCAATTATTATTTAAATTCCCATTTATTTTAAATTTATTTGTGTCTTTAATTGTTTCAAAGAAAACATATATGTCTCTCTCTCACTTGCAAACATTATCGTCTCTCTCTACTCTTTTTAAATTCCCTTTCCACCTCATCTTCGCATAGGAACAATGTTAATTTCCTATAGGGATTTGTATGTTAATTTCGATTCAAAAGGGGGTCCCCTTTGGAACTTTTTAGGCATTTAAAATTTTTTTTTCCAATTCTTATGAAATTTTGTATTTATTTACGATTCTATATTGTGTATAAAATGTCCAAATATGAGATTAAAATTTTGAAAAATAACAATAGTTTATTTGAAGCAGTCAACATTTAAAATGCAAGTTTGAAACTAAGGTGCTATCGGAAACTAAATATATCTCGACACAAAAAATCTGGTGTGACCAGCACAGTGCGCAACTTTCTCTTACCGAAGGGTAAGAGAAAGTTGTGTGCTGTGCGCCAGTCACACCAGATTTTTTTTATTTATTTTATTTGTGTCTTTAATTGCTTAGGAGAAAACACATATATCTCTCTCTCTCTCACTTGCAAACATTATCGCCTGTCTCTCCGCCTTCTCTCATAGACCTAATGTTAATTTCCTATAGGGATTTGTATGTTAATTTCGATTCAAAAGGGGGTCCCCTTTGGAACTTTTTACGCATTTAAAAATTTTTTTTCCAATTCTTATGAAATTTTGTATTTATTTACGATTCTATATTGTGTATAAAATGTCCAAATATGAGATTAAAATTTTGAAAAATAACCATAGTTTATATCAAGCAATCAACATTTAAAATGCAAGTTTGAAACTAAGGTGCTATGGGAAACTAAATATATCTCGACACAAAAAATCTGGTGTGACCAGCACGGTGCACAACTTTCTCTTACCGAAGGGTAAGAGAAAGTTGTGTGCTGTGCGCCAGTCACACCAGATTTTTTAATGTAAAATTTTAAAAATTAATGCTTAAAAATTTGATTTGTATTTATTATATTCTGGCAAACAAGTACAGAATGCGCCTTTAAATTACAGAAATTAAGAAAAAATAGTGTGCTGTGCGACGAGTCACACCAGATTACCCCCCCCCCCCCCCCCGAGAAACATCTCTGGATCCGCCCTTGCCTGGGTGTATGGGGAGTACTTTGAAGGCGATCAAATAGATTTGGGAGAATTAATAAGATTTTTCATTTTATGAAAGTGCAGTATACTGCTAACTATAGTTAGTCCCTTTAGCCCCTCCCCTTGTTTCCGCCCTTGATATATAATAATTAGGGCTCGGATTTCGCCCTATTTGCCTTTTTTTAATTTATGGCTTAAAATTTAGGCCAATATGATATGTATACGTTTCATGAAATTCTGAATAAAATAAGATGCATTTGTTAGTGCCTATAATGCCTATTTTGGCCGATTCTGGGTTTTAGTGCCTATTTCATCTATAAAAGCCTTTTTTAGTGCCTATTTTAAGTATTTTAACTTAAAATAGGCTATTTTAAGCCAATTTCGGCTTCTTTTTTTTTTTGAAATTTCACAATAAATTCATTTTATATCACAAATCCGGAGAAAAATTACAAAAAAAAATCGAACGAGATTCGAATACTAAAAAAAAAAAGGAACGAAAAACGGCGCCCAAGTTGGGCTTTACCCCCTCCGCCCTCATTCAGCCATTTTTGTGCAAAGGAGGTGATTGTTTTATCTTTGTTTCCAAAAATAAGACATCAATTTTTTAAATTTTTTATATTATTTCTTAAATAATGCCTTTTAAGTGCCTTTTTAAGTGCCTATTTTAATAATTTTTAGTGCTTAGTTGCCTGCCTATTTTAAAGATTTTTAGTGCCTATAAATCCAAGCCCTTGATATAATACTACTTGTACACACTCTAGATACGAGATTTGTAATTGCCTCCAAATTTCAGTGTTTTCGTTTACAGCCGAGAGATGTCGTGGATGGATTTAAAAAAAGAACCGAAATGAAAATTGATTGTCCTTTTCAATTTATTATTTTTTCTCTCATAAATAATAAATGTATATAATTACGTGTGATTATTATTAACATTTTAATTTTAAATCCACGTTTTATACGTAGGTGTATGTTGAAAGAAATATGTGATCAAATAAAATCTCTCCTTAACCTTCTCAAAATGATAGGTAAATACTGGATATTTATAAACCTATCATTATTTCTTTATTTTAATAAAAATATTATTTCCTTCCAGAATTTTTATTTGTTTATATTGCACAGAAAACAGGTAATTATTTATTAAATACTTGATTTTTTAAAGTTAATTAGAAAAAGCATGATTTGAATAGACATTGACCTAAATATATATATATATATAATGTTTTAATCACAAAATATCAAATATTAGTTTCATTATTCTTTTTTTTACAGAGAAGTAATTTTATCAAAAGTGGAGCAACTCTTATCATATGCATTCAAATATTTCTATCAAACCATGATAGGGCATTGAGTTCACGCCTTTAAATTTATCTGTAACTCTGTTCATTTTAATTTTACTAAAATGCTAGAATCATCCCTGACAAAAGGGGATATCTGGAAATCCCATATATACATATATTTCGTGTATTTCTGATGTGCTGCCCTTTTTATATACTCCTTGCCTAAATGTAATTTTAATTACTCAGTGACACCTTGCTGACAAAAATTTACAAAAATTGTTCCTTTCCAACTTAGAGAATTTTTATGAGATAGGTTGACTTTTCACAAAGGGACTGAGGCCATCTTGTCTGATCACTGATCAATCTATTCCAGTTTCATTTGTTTCCATTTTGGGAACCTTGATGTTCTTTCTTCAGTAGCTCAGGGGCCCACACCTTGTGGGTACAGTGAGGGACAATATTAAGTCCCACCCATGCGTATTCTACTTGTGATTATTTCATTGTTTTTAAAAAAATATATATTTTTTATTGGAAGCTTTCAAGGTTCAAACCTAGAAGATTTTCATTTTCTTTTATAAAAACAATGAAATAATCACAAGTAGAAAACTCATGGGTGGGACTTAATATTGTCCCTCACTGTACATGGATGGCGAGCTACCCTAGCTGGGACTGGCAGTACTTCTATTCTTTGCCTGTCAGTCTCTTCCATATTTTCAACAGGCGTCAGACCGTGCAACGGGCCGGCCTGTTATTTTCCTTCCTGGTCGCAAAAATCCATGAAAAACAAATTCCGCCGACCCCGCACCGCAGGAATAATCAGGCAAAGAAAGAAGAAAAAGATGTTCTTTCTTCAGGGCATCACCTATTGAGTTTACCTGGTAACTCGGATACCTTCGTTCAGATCCTGGGGATTATAAGTGTTTTGATTTTTAATGTATTTGTAAGATTCCATATATCAGTTTTGATAAGCTTCTTCTCTTATAGCAACATACTCTGGGCTGCTTATATGAAGGGCTCGCATTTTGCATATAATGCATGTTTTCCGCCCTGCGGAAAATTTTGATTTCGCGGAACATTTCCTCTTTTGCGGAACCAAAATTTTTTCCCGTCCGCAAAAATATTTTACCTTTTTTTTTTAGAGAAGCAAAATTTTTTCGTGCTGTGGGGCCGAGCAAACATTTCGGGGGGGGGGGGGGCGAGACCCATTATTGTCTCTATATCACTATAGGTCTATATGCATTTAGAAAATTTCGAGGGGGGCCCCGGGCCCCCTTGCCCCCCGCCCCTTATATATGCCCCTGACTAATCGTGCCTAAAACTGTTTTTTCAATGCTTTTCTATGGGTCAACACACACCGAGGAGGCAAAACACAATTGTACATGATTTGACATCATTGTACACGCTTTGCCATTTAGCGTTTTGCTCAATCGGTGTGGGTTGTTGGCATTGAGCAAAACGTTTTGCTCAATTGGTGTGCGTTCAGCCTAAAAATATACTACTTTGGAAGCACCAAAACAGTGAATAGTTGTTGTATGAAGTTGAATAAAAGGGCTTGTAGTTCGCAGCTCACGGATAAACATCTTTTACAATAAAAATTTTTATAAATGATTCGATAATCAAAATTGTCTTAAAAACTAGTCAGAAACAAGCGCTTGCGGGTTTCTGGCAAAAAGAACTAAATTATTTTTTATAAATGGAATATAAATAATAAGTTTATATATATATATTGAATATATTTGAAGGCTGTGGTTAAGGAAGGAGTCAGAAAGAAACGGGATGAGAGGTGGGAGAATGCGGTGACAGGTCACCTGAAGAGGGTCATGCCAACGCTAGAAAGAAGGAAGGTTTATTACAACCCGCTGAATCGACGTGATCAAGTAGTCTTTACGAGATTGCGAATTGGTCACACTCGGCTTACGCATTCGTTCTTGTTTGAGAAGTCAGATCCTCCGGCCTGTAGCGTGTGTGGAACCATCGAAACAGTGGATCATTCTTAAAGATTACACAAAGTATGACGAGCAAAGAAGGAAGTTCAATCTTCAAACAAATCTTAAAGAGACTTTAAAATCTAGAAGTGATACAATTGAACTCTTTAAATTTTTAAAAGCCAGAAAATTTGTTTTTTTTTTTTTATTTCTCTCTTTGTAAAAGGGCAAAAGGCCTTAGTTGCTGAAAAGCCTTTATTACATATAAATTAATAAATAATATATATATATTGGACCTGTTACGCATTAGTGTGTCAAGCGCCACCTACCGAGTTTTGAGAAAATTAACATTAAAGTTTTTTGTTTTGATTGGATTATATATAATTTTTTTTGTCAATTGTGCAAGTAACATTAAATATAAATTTTTTTAGGACATGTTTCATAAAAAATACTATTAATTATAGCATTTGAAACAATATTCCGTGCTTAACTCAATTTTTAATTTTTTTGGCGCTTGACACACTAATGCATAACAGGGTCCGTATATATATATGTCCTTCCATTTTATTTATTCATCTTTTACCCTATTAAATTTAATTTTTCTTACACCCACCAAAAAAATTATATTTTTCAAAAACATCGATTTTTTAAATAACCGTAAAACCTCAAAAATACTTATCGGGACATTTTTTTTAAATTTTTCTTTAAATGTACTTTTCAGAAAAAAATATACAAATTTTAAGAATCATCTTAATTTTTTTTGAATTTTCGGAAAAAAACAAAAATTTCGATGAATGACACTTTTTTTTAATTTTTTTTTATAAAAAATTTATTTTTTCTACAATTGCTCTGAAAATTTCATCGTGGATTATTTCGTTCTATTTTTTTTTTTTGAAAAAAAATTTTTTTTGTTCTCGCTTATTTATCATGATGGTGCTCTTAAATTCTTCCAGACTGTCCGAGATTCTAGAAAAATGAAGAAAAATAATAATAAAAATAGTTAGAGGTGATGAAAATCGAGAAAATTCCATTTATCCTGAAAAAATTAGAAATTAGTTGTGTATTCAACTACTGAAGTATTTGAAGCGTCAAGTAAAAGCTTAGAAACATGGGCGTAACTAGGGGAGGTGCCGGGGGCCTGGCCTCCCAGAGCTCCTTGCCCCAAAAATATTGAAAATATGGGGCTTTCCAGGCCCACCGGAAGTGGCTGGTCCCTGGCCCCCCCTTTAATTTTTCTTGGGGCAAGGGCTTTGGGGAGGGCCAGCTCCTAGTTGCCCGTGTTTTAGCTTTTACTGACCTTCAAACTCAGTAGTTGATACACAACTAATCTAATTTTTTCAGGATAAAGAATTTTCGATTTCTCACTTAACTATTTTATTATTATTTTTCTTCATTTTCTAGAATCTCGACGTCCTGGAAGAATTTAAGGCACCAATCATGATAAATAAGCGGAGAACAAAAAAAATTTTTTCAAAAAAAAAATAACCCGAAATAACCACGATGTCAGAGCAATTGTAGAAAAATCAAAGTTTTTTATAAAAAAAAAAATTAAAAAAAAGTGTCATTCATCCTGAAATTTTTTTTTTTCCGAAAATGTCAAAAAAAACGTTCAAGATGATTCTGTAAAATTTTGTCATATTTTTTCTGAAAAGTACATTTAAAGACAAAAATTTCAAAAAAAAATCGTCCCGATAAGTTAATTTTTGACAGTTTTACGGTTATTTAAAAAAAAAATCGATTTTTGAAAATCTATAACTTTTTTGGCTGGGTCATAAAATCTGAAAAAATTCTCAAACAGTTTTCAATAGGGTACAAAAAGATGACAAAGTTTCAGCAAAATCAAAAATGGTCGGGTTCAAAAGTGGTCGAGTTGGCGTGGGAATGCCCCATATATATAGGGAAGAGTACTTAAATACGACCCCTGCCCTAATGTGGACCCCCATGTTATTGTCTCTGTTTAGTGCTGAAACTTAGCGAAAGACAGTGTAAATACTAGTGCAAGATTCCCACCCAAATAAGAAATGCCCTAACGTCACCTGCTCTAGTTTTTTACTTGTCATTTAGTCATTACGTGTTTTGGCAAAATTAAAAGTTTTGTGTGCTCAGTTTTTTTAATTGGACGCGATAAGTGACAGGCAAGCCTTCCTAACCCTTATATATTCTTAAATGAATGTTAAAGGATCATTTGACCATTAATTATTTCCAATGTGATGTTTTTATCAAATATAGCGTTTGAAAATGCAGAAGTGAGGTGCCTAAAACGGACCCCCAACAGTTGCCTAAACTGGACCCCCTACATAATGTGTGATGTTTTATGTAAACTTTTTTAAACTTCTACCCCTTATAAACCCAATTTTGAAGTATTTACCTTGACTTTTCACATTTTCAACATTCCTTTTTTCAATTTTCACATTTATTTTTATTTTTTTCAATCACATTTTCAATTTTTCATTAAAAAATTTAAAATAAAAAAAATATATTTTTTGTCAAACCGATTCTATACTATAATTGTTTTCAGATTTATTCCCTCTCCTAGATCAGTAATTAAGTTTTTGGTCATTTTCCCCCGGGGTCCAGTTTAGGCAACCTTTTTGGAAAATCACCAAAGTGTAAGTTTTTTAAAATTGTTACCCCTGTAATTTATACATATATATTTCCTAAACAAATTACCAATAGTACATCACATATAAAAAATCATATCTTTACAGGTTTTTTCAATAATTTATATACTTTATACTAAAAACAAAAGGGGTCGAATTTGGACTTTCCCTATATATAAATTTATGTTAGCCCCTGCAAATTTAATCAGGCATAAAATGACTTTGTCTATTCTAAACTAACGGCAACACTCAATTAAGAGCCAACGATAGAGCAAATTGCTAAGAAACTCTACATTTGACTCAATTCCTTGTCATTTGAGTTTATACACTGTATGTATTTGTCATTTATATATGTATGTAAAAATTATATAAAACATTTTTTCTTTTATAATGCCCTATGAGAGATTATTAAATGTTTGTTAGTTTGAAATAGGAATGTCAAAGTGATTTATGCCGCCGACAATTTGTGAGTCTGATTATTATATAACAATGCTTTCAGCTCTAACTGGCCTATTTATTGTTGGCGTTATTTAAACATCTCAAACTTGGCTGCCAACTTTGTTAAATGATAGTTGGCCAGTTTATAGCCTAGTTCTCTCATTTCCATTATTGTATAGCTGTCTTTCCCAAACTGTTTTCTTGGGGCGCCGTGAAAATTTTCCTATACAAAATATTACATTATTCATTAAATTATAAGAAGTCAAAATATTTTATATTATTTTTTATTTTCCTAAATAATAAAGTTTTCTAAATTAGTTTTAAAAATTCTTTTAAAACAAGTTATTTGGTTTACAAAAATACATTTGATAAAAAAAAAAAAAAAATTAGAAATAAGATAAAGTAAGAAAGGCACTACTATCCATTGACAGTATTTAATCAATTTATTTAATAAAATGATTTTAAAAATAAAAATTTGACTAAAGAACAAGCTTTTTTTTTTTCTTTTTTTTTCAAAAATTGAGCATCAGTCTTTTAATATGATATATATGTTTATTTTCCATTAAGCTATATGATCAAATAGATATTTGGGTCGATGTCGAACTCTTGTCGACGCAGCTCGTGGAGGGATCACGTGTTCACTGTTGTCTTGTTTTGGTGCTGGATTGATAGGCGGTCGACAATTGGCACGGCGCCGATGGCGGTTCAGAGAAGCGGAGCTATTGAAAACAACGAGACACCGCTGACAAAGGGGCCGACCGTGGAGACGCAGATGAGTTACAGTTGAGAAATGTGAGGCCAAACCGAGTCGACAAACCGGACAGAAGAAATGAAGGCTCTAACAATATCAAAAAGAGGTAGAGTTATTCAATTTGATATTTGAAAAGCTTTTATCTTAATCACAAATGATAATTTAATCCTGGAGTCCCTTCCCCTTGAGGTCGCAGAAGTTAATTTATTAGCGTCTAATTATTATAATTAACGGCAATAAATTAAAATTAAATATACAAATTAAACACTTTTTATTAATTAAAAATTAACACTTGATGAGTATTTCGACAATTCCTTGTCACCATCAGAAGTGATATAAATAAATAAATTACAATGCAATAAATTACTCGAGTCATTTTCATTTGATCTTAATTTAATATATCATAATGGTAAAGAATATCAGCTATTCATTTTTACTTTCTCTTAACTATATATGTATGTATATATTATTATTTTTTTTTCAGCAATGGCCCTGGGCGTTTGCACCATTTGGGCAATATATGTATATATAGAAAGTATTGGTTTCATGCCAAAAATTCGATGTCGTGATTTTGATGGATATAACATGGTACAGTGAGGGACAATATTAAGTGCCACCCATGCGTTTTCTATTTTGTGATTTTTTTATAAAAGAAAATGAAAATCTTTATTGTAAATTTTCTAGGTTTGAACCATGAAGGTTTCCATTAAAAAATATATAATATTTTTTTAAAAACAATGAAATAATCACAAGTAGAAAACGCATGGGTGGGACTTAATATTGTCCCTCACTGTACACGTTTTGAGGTCCCATGAGTCCAAATAAGTGGGTCCCGCAAATTGGTCTGTGTGTGTGGACATTTTTAAGCATGAAGGAAATGAGCTAAGAGTCCCAAATTTTATATTTAAGTTAGGCACCCTCCTGAGGCGTGAAAATAGCTTTTGAACGAATTCGACCAAAAAGTACTAATACTTTACTGATGTACTTTTTCAGTTTTTTTTTTTTTTTTTTTTTTCAATTTTCTCAAAATTCGCTCTAACGATTTTGATTAAAATTCAAAAATCAATTATTTTTTAGATGCTCTTTAAAAAGTATATTAGTAAAATTTTTCGTGAAATTTGTTTGAAGTCCGCTTTACTGATATAGTATTTCAGATTTTTACTTTTTACTTATGAAATGCAAGTGATGAAGTTAACTAAGGTGCTATGGGAAACTAAATATATCTCCATCCAAAAAATCTGGTGTGACAATCACAGTACACAACTTTCACTTGCTGAAGGGTAAGATAAAGTTGTGTAGTGTGCGACCATCACACCAGATTTTTTGTTTATATCTTTTTAAATTGAGAGAGAATTTTTTTTTTTTTTTGAAATCATCATTAACAGTTTTCTGCTGGCTAAACAATAAAATTAATCTAATTTTTAAAACATGTGTTATCTCAATATAAACAAAAAAAATGAGATAGCTGATATTGCTTTCCTTAGTGAAATGACCTGCTCTCCCGCCGCCCCATCTGCCTGTAAAAAAATTACTTATGTTTCCCTTATATAGCCTATTATATTATTATATCCACTAAGACAAAAAAATAGAAATTTTCTATCTTTTCTCCTCAAGTCATTTTCTGTTCCCTTCGGATAACTACGCCCTTGGCCAACTATTAGATGTGTCCTCGGTTGTCACTGTTATGACGATTTGACATTCCACGCCTCTAAACTTATTTCATGTCAAAGCGAGCCAAGTCAATTAGTTTTAATCAATCTCCAACCACAGGCGGATTAAACGCTGGGCGGTCGTCCGTGACAACACTCCTAAATAAAAAAAATTTATAATTTTTAATAGAGAACGCCAACAAATTTATTTTTTCATTCTTCTAAGGCGGAGGTTTAAATTTTAGTGTCCAACCCCCCCCCCCCCCCCCCTAGTAGGGTAATCTGCCACTGGCTCGAAGAGAACCTAAGCCCATAAGTACCGTTTATTTTTCCAAATTATCCAGTGTCTCCAAATCGTTAACAGAATACTAATATGCATCCATATTTTAATTTATTGTTTCTACTCTATTTTGAAACTTGTGAGCGAAACAAACAGAACAGTTAACAAAATCTCGCAAATTTAAGACCAACCTTTTTCCTAAAGAATTGGGGGGGGGGGGGGGATTATGATTTTTTGCAATAATCACTCTTATTGCTAATTTTTACGGACTAGAGATGTGGGTGGAGTAATAAACCTGCGATCTCATTTATATATAAATTAATATGAAATTTTAAATAAATCCCATTAAAACATATTTTATATGGAAATATTTTTTATTTTTTTAATATTAAAAAATCTTAATTATGTATTTTAATATAATTGTGCCTATATAGATAGTCCTATCAAAATATTAATATTAAGATAACATTCCTATCATGAATGACAGTTATCGAGTAAACACGTGTGTATCTATTTATATCACTTTAATATAATAACTTTAAGAAAAATACCTTTGGTTTTGGAAAATCTGACTGTAAATTTAAATGATTCGATTCCTCCTCTCTGATTAAATTAAAATTTTCTTGGGAACAAAGTGAGATCTTCAAATGGACTTCCTAAACAGCAACAACATTATATAAATATCTTCATTAAATTAATATGATATTGAAAAAGATAGTAATTATATAATTTTCTAACCGATCCGTTTGTTCCAACTGTAAATTTGTTTTTATTGATATTATTATTATTATTGCTCTCAAGATTTTGATTTTGATAATCTTTATATGATTCAATTAGATTATTTGTAGAAGGATCTCCGACCTTTGATAAAATAAACCGACATTAATTTATTTATTAGAATAATTAATATTTATTATTATAAATGGTTACCTGGTCAGATTCTAATAAATCACTCATTCTCTGATTAAAATTATTTTGATTTTAAAAAAATACAAAATAGCAAAGAGTATTAATTAGATTTGTTTGTTATTTTTCCTATCAAATTTTTGATTTGGAGGCTAATTTCATTAGTATTCATAATGGGGAATTTTAAATTAATTTAAATTTTGATTTATTATTATCTTGATATATTATTTATTATTTAATTTTGTTATAAAATTTTATATCTAAATAATTTTTTGGATAAAATTCCTATAGGATAATGGATATGAGGAAAGAGAATAGTAATTCATTCATCTTTTCTGGTAATTTTATCATCATAATACGTAATTGACATATTTTTATCAATATACCCATTTTAAGATAGAATTATTATACAATATTTACACAACATCACATTTTTTTAAAAAATTTATTACGTATAAATTTAGTTTGAATTTTATATGTAAGAAGGCAGCACTTGTAATTTAAAAATTTTTTTTATAGCATAAAATTAAAAAATTTAAATAAATAATTCATTTCTTTATTAATTTTTAAAATCACTCTTCATAAATTATTATAATAAATTAAATTATTAATTAATAAATAAATATTTAAAAAATTTATTTTAACCTCTTTTTCTCTACTCACTTGGATTTGGTTAGCATCTCTTTATTTACTCTTTGACATTTAAATTTCCTTCTTGGCAAATTCATTTTAATTTATAAAAATTCACGTGTTTCTAATTTTCTTCAAACTAATTATAAAATGGGGAAAGTTAAAAGATTACGTCAAAAGTATCATTTATCAAGAAATGAATCAGAAAAAAAAACAAATTCAAATCAAGAAGATACAAATTTAAATTTGGATAAAGACGATGTGGAACCAAATGTCAATTCTAGTGATTTTCTATTTCCAGAAAATATTTTTGAAGGAATAAACATTTCTCCTGAGCAACTAAATCAAAAACTTAAAGACGATGATGTTAGAAGTATATTAACAGCAAAAACTACAAAAAGCTTTTTTAAAGGTCAAAATTTAAAAAAGAAAGACAAACGATTATTAAGAAGAGAGGCGTTCTTACAAAGTAAGTTTTCTTATTATAATTAATTGAAGGATAAACAGGTCGGTTAAATGAAGTAATTCTTCTTATTTCATCTTTTATATATACATTTGAAATCTTCTCTTATTAAAGGAAAAACATCCATCTTATATAAAAGTATTTTTCTATCTTATTAGATTTAAACATCTATATCGATCTTATTATTATTAAATGTCCTTCCTTGCATTAATAAATTCATATATGTATATATTATATACAAAAACGTTTCTTTTTCTAAATGCTTATTATTTTAAATTCTAATAAATCACTCTCTTTAGAATGTCAGCCTTTCAAAAATAATACATATATGAAAAGCACAATAAAAATCACTTTAGTTACCAATAGTTATTATGGTCAGTATGGAGATGGCTTTTCTCTCTGTAGTAATTAGATCGAAATTGATATTGAAGTGTGAATGTTTAGAACGTGATGTCCTTCCGATTTGGGAGGGTTTATATGTAGGCCTAAACACTTTTGCGACACAGCTTCAGCTCTGAAGATGGTCTAAACCTAGGACCGAAATGTTAGCCATGGTCTTAAATAATTAAGAAATTACAGGCTGCAAACTTGTAGTTTTTCTGCATTTGTAATATTTGTTACTTTTTTCTTTAAACTCACTCTCAATCAATTGGAATAAATCCCACCCTCTCCTTGTATGCCATCAAGAATGATGACCCAACTTTCGACTTCCTATACTAGTGACACCCACATTTCTAGTCCATTACGTTGCAGCGATACGATTACGTTGTTACTGATCCTTCACTGAGATCTGCCTTTCTTGTTGAATCCGAAATTCAAGGTGCTGCCCCATCACACAATATAGGTGGAACATGAGCCAACCTACTAAAGTAGCTCCTAGCCTCTCCTCTAGGTGATAGCCTTTGACTTATCAGAATTGATCCCTATTTTTTATCTCTTACTCATTCCCATTACTATCAACATCCTCCTATTACCACTGTTGCCTCAAAAATTGTGAAGTATTCCGACAAATACATCTGCAATTCATCTGCGAATGGTTGGTAATTAAAATACTTAATCTTGTGATTGATATTCTCAATAAATATTATGAACAAAAGCGACTCCAGCACAAAACTCTGTAGGACACGCGTCACATCATCTTCTAGTTTCTGTCCTTGAGATACTAAATTATTCATGTCACGGCTGCCTTTGAGATATTCGTCCCGGACTCGATCGTTCATGGTTCTGTGGTGGTACATAAAACGGGACTGGTAAATGTCCAATTGCCCTGATCTATCCAAGTAATAGTTAAGATTATTGTGAGCAATTTTTCTTAAAATTTAGAAAAAGGTACATACAGGTTAGAGATTTAGTCCATCTTAGTAATTCTTTAGGATATAAAATCTTGGGAAGAGAACGTATAGGAGAGGTACTTTATGTGATTTCTATCTTTTACTAATATTTTTTTATTATTTTCAGAGATTGATTTTTTAAAACAAACAAAAGAAGATACCCTAAAAAAAGAAGAAACGAGAAAAAACTGTTATTACAGGCGATTTAAACCCCCTTCTAGAAGCGTTGCCTTCACAAGAAGAGCTCAAGAAAAAAGATAATGATAAGAAAAAAACAAAATTAAGAGGAATTTTAAAAGCAAAGCATCGCCAAAAGAAAAAGTTTGTATAATATTTTAGAATAAATACGGTACATTTTCTAGTAATGGTATCAATAATAAACAAGATGTTTCTTCTTTTTTTATTTAGTTTAGAAGATATTTCATTTCTCAAACAAATGTTTGCTAATAAGGATTACAAAAAAGATCCTCTACAAATCATCTCCGAAATTGTTCAAGAAAGAGTCAATCAAGAAAATTAAATAGGTAGCTTTTTTTTTTTAAATTTATTAAATTATTAAAAAGTCATTTTTGTATTATATAAGCTTATTATTTCTTTTTCTGAAAAGTTATTTGATATTTGTTTGAGTTTATAATTAAATTAATTAAAAAAAATAAATGAATAAAAATAAATAAATACATTTTTTACAAAACACATTTTTTATAATAAATATAATGTATATATATATAAATATATTAGGCTGGTCCTTATTTCCGAGCGAGTTCTTTCCATCACATGGTTAATTTTTATATTATAATAGAGTGCATAAATTCGAAGTGTTTCAGACAAGTGAACTACCCTACTATTATTGCTTAATGAATGATTTTATTTTGATCTATCTTATTGGCCTGACCCTCAGTTCATGTTTTTGTAAACAAATAGACAAAGTAATTAGAAATCGGCAATTGTGCTTCCTTCCATTTCTTGAGAATGTTAATATATTAATATAATTTTGTAAAATAGAGAATAGAGAAAAGTTGTTTAGGATTCTAAATCAACAAAAATCTTTAGTAGAATGTTTTTATAAAAAAATCATATTCACTTTTACAACAAATATATTAGAAATCAGCAAGAGTCAGGACTTTGCATAATAGCTTAAAGATAGGTTTAGACAGACAGTAATAATGCTCTTTACCGATGTTGTCCGGCTTTCTCTGGAGCACTCTTCGCATCTAAATGGAAAACTTAGCTCTTTTTATAATCATATATATATATATTTCTGTATGTATTACTCGATAATTTTCTTATTAAAAATTATTTTTCTTATTCAAATTAATAATTATTTTTTACTTTCTAAAAATTAACTCTTTAAAGAAAAAAAAATGATTTAAGATTAAAATTTTGATGTGATACTACTACTTTTATTAATTCATAAATTTCTCTCCTAGCCTTCACCAAATACCTTCACCACCACATTCACCATCCAGACCCTGGAAATATTCGAAAAACAAGCACACATTCATAAAGATAATCTAATCTAATATCCTATTCAGCCGTCTTCTAGCACATGAAATGGATAATTAGGATTGATTCCAAGGTAATTTTGCTCCTTGAATAAAATTATACAAATGAACGCAAAATGATGGTTTTGTCTGGTAGTCTCTAACTCGAACCATGGATTGTTTTGAAAACCAACATTTGTATCGTTATTATTTCCTAATATATTTAAATTTTTGTAAAGGGTCAATTTTTAACTATGAGAACAAGTCACACTGTGTTGCGACTAGGGGATGCTACCCATTTATCCTGTTGTCTCAGTGGATGATAGCTGAAGAAGCAATTAGTTGTAGGAATAATTCAGCCTATGAGTCTTGAACAGAGACCCCCAAACCTTTTGGTTCACGGTTCACTTAATGTTTATCAGATTTTTACGCTGCTCCCTAGGTCAGTTTGGTCTATCTGATAATGGAATGGTCTAATATTGGAATATTTTCCAGACACTTCCCTTGTAGTAAAGCTGCGTCTCTACAGCTTTGTTAATCTTTTATGCATAAGTTACTTTTAAATAGTTCCTTAAAACAATAATTAATTTGTTTATTAAAGCTTTTGTGGTTTGTAATATTATTATTATTATTTTAATCAGAGACCACATTTTGTATTAATTATTTATTAAAAATATAAATATTAATTAAAAACTCGAAGAGTCGCAGTGACACCGTCTCTACTGATGGTCGGAAGGTATTATTGAAATAAAATTTTTACAATTTTTTATTAAAAGTTAAGGCTGATTGTTTGCAAATTACAGTTTCGATTCATTCAATCATCGTCAGAGCCTCAATCTTTTAGCAGAAGCTCTGATGATGATTGAATGATTCGAAACTGTAATTTGCAGTCAGTCAGCCCCAACTATTAATAAAAAATTGTAAAAAATTTTCAATAATACCTACCGACCATCAGTAGAGACGGTGTCACTGCGGCTCTTCGAGTTTTTAATTATGGAAAACCTCCGTCCCAGAATCTTGAAAATTTTAATATAAATATTGTACAATGTTTCAGCTGCTTATTCTGCAGTCGTTTTCAAGTACTGCACTGTTCTGTACAGTTCACTTGAGTTGGAGCAAGCGTACAGTTCTTGAAAACGATTGCAGAATAAGCAGACGAAACATTGTACAATATTTATATTTTTAATAAATAACAGTGGAACAAAAAAGACCTTTTTTGGCATTTTTAAAATCAGCGCTGCCAAACAGGGCCAGAACTAGATTTTTGGGGGGGGGGGGGCAAAATTTAATTTGCCGCCCCCTCCTTAAAATTTTCTATACAAAATTCATATCATTTTACCTTTTTTTTAGTAAATCTTCCTTTAATTGCCGCCCCCTGATATCTACCGCCCGGGGCACACGCACACACTGCCCCCCCCCCCTAGATCCGGCCCTGCTTTCAAATACCCAGCTTCGAAAACTCGGTCAACATAATCACTGTTCCCCTGTGTAATTAATATAAAATGTGGTCTCTAATTAAATACTCCCATAATAATAATAATTAATTTTTTATATTATTAGATAATTAAACAATATCAAATAATAAAAGTCAAATAATACAAAATTATCAATTATTATTTTTGTTTACATTTTTTTATTAAAAATAATAATAATTAATTACCATACTGTAATTTAAAATTAAATTTTCACTAGAAATAAAAAGGAATGCTAAGAGAGAACATTTTTAAATATCCGAATTAATTACGTTTTAATATTTTTTTTTTTAAACAAAAAGCCATGAACATTGATCAAATTTTTAATTTTACGACGAGTGTTATAACACAAATGCAGTCCAAAGATTTGATTAGGCAAGATGTTGCCTGTAAATTAAAGTCAAATAAAATTATACTTAAACAAAAAAATCAAGAAACAAATCAAATGGGTAACAATCTTTTCTTTCTATTAAATAATTAATTATTAATACTTTATATTATAATAATTCTAATAATGAACTTCTGTTTAGAAGATGATGATAAATTTTTTATTTATCCGAAATATCAGAAATTTGTTAAAAAATTTGAAAATATGATGTCTAAATATGAAACTGATGGTAATTATTTTTATTTTTTATTAATAAAAAATGAATAAGTGAATTTATATTTGGACACGACTGAATATAATTTCATTAAATATTATAAAACTTTAAATTAAATTAATATCAAAATTAATATTTAAGCATTCAAATTTTTTGAATTTTGAATCAAAAATTATTGTTATTAATTGGTACACATAAAACAAAAGAAGTTTTTAATTATTTAAATAACTATTGAATTTTTCTTGTTTAGGAATATTCATCAATTTTTTATTTTTCAAAACCAAAAATTATTAACAAAAAAAAATACAACCTTGTTATTTTTTTTTTAATTGAAATTCCTTCCCATTAACTGAAAATTGGTTCACATTTCAAAAAAAAAATGTTATAATTGTAATTAAAGATCAAGGTGAAACAACAAGGAAGAATTTTCTTGAAAATAGATAAGAATACATTTATAAATATAAATTCTCACAGAATTAAAATATTACATATATATAGGACCCTTTATTTTGAAAGTGGTGTAAGTTTTGTCCAAGAGTAAAATGTTTTGCTCCATGCCAACGCACACCGATTAGGCAAAGTGATTTGCCATTGAACAAAATGTTTTGCCATTAAGCTTTTTGCTCAATCGGTGTGCGTTGGCATTGAGCAATTGAGTCAAAAACGCTCAATGACAAAACATTTTGTTCAATGATGTCGAATCATGCTCAATTGTGTTTTGCCTCCTCGGTGTGCGTTGCCCCATAGAAAAGCATTGAAAAAACAGTTTTAGGCACGATTTGTCAAAAACGTTTTGTCCAAGAGCGTTTTTGCTCAATTGGTCGTTCAGCCTAATACAACATTTGTCTTTTAACAGTTAAATGTTCTTTTTTTAAGGTCTTTTAGACCCAGTCTATTTATTTCAAATAATTGGTTGCTAAATCGATAAATTTTTGTCCCATGGGACATGATGCGGGGTAGGCGACACTATATATATATGATAGTTTAATTGTGTGAGATTTTTTGAAGGCTGAACTAATGTTGAAGGAAATAGATAGCCCGAAGCAAAATTATGACAAATCTTTTTGTTTTTAATTGAATTTTTAATTATGTTACCAAAAAAATTTTTTTTGCATAATAAAAATTAAACATCGCCTATATACTGTAATATATAACTTGGTATATAAGTGTATTAATTTTCAGTGAATTTCTTCAATGAAATTAACTTTGATCTTTAATTATAATTATAACTTTTGATTGGGAACTTAACACTCATTGGCGCATCCAGAGGGGGAGGTTGAACCCCTACCCTCGAGAGAGAAAAATAGCTTATTAGGCATGATTTAATTGTCTTTTAATTAAAAAAAAAATTTGCATTTATTTTAAATATTATTAACCATAAAGCAATAAAACCCCCGAAGAATATTGCTTAATCCAAGAGAGTCTCCCCCCCCCCCCAGGGGTAAATCCTGGTTGTTCCACTTTATGAGTTAGATGTCAAATTTAATTCTAAAGGTATGTATACATCTGCGCTCCCAATTTGACTCTCCTTAATAATTCTTATTAAGAGATTAATTCCTGGTCAGAGATCAATTTTTAAATTTCACCCTAATAAATTAAAATTGCATTTATATTTATAGTCAAGGTCCTGCACTATGGAGCAATTTGGAGACCGATAATTTCCGACAAAGATAAATTCCTGACCGTGATGCACTTGCTAATTTGGCTGCCAGGACCAACTTGTGCTCGTCCCCTTTACCCTCAATTAGTCGTGCCATTGCCAATGAAACCAATGGACTTATCTCTACATACGAAATTGATGCATCGCTATCACAAATGGAGCCGTCATGTGGCGCATATCCGAGCTCATGTAGCAAGACTCGTGACCACATGCCATGCGCTACCAATTATTCATGTTCTCTGGTTTATTTTTATTCTTTAAATACTTTTTTATTTTATTTTAGAATATTGAATAAATTTATTATGATCTCATTAGTCTTTTAATTTAGACGTGGCTGTTCAATGATTAGATTAATTAAAGGTGAAGATGTTTGCCAATCAGGAGACCCCCTATCGAAAGAAAATCCCAATAAAACATTGGCTTTAATTAAATAATTCCATGATCAATTCTTAAGAAAATATACGCATTCTCAAATAATAACACATCGAGATGCAGTTAGAGTTGTTTTATATATATAATTTTATATAACATTTATATATAAATAAAACAACTCTAACTGCATCTTGATGTGTTATTATTTGAGAATGCGTATATTCTCTTAAGAATTGATCATGGAATTATTTAATTAAAGCCGAAACATTTTCGTTTGTTGGGATTTTCTTTCGATAGGGGCTTTCCTGTTTGGCACACATCCTTTTCTTTTATATATCTACTCATTACAATTATATTTTACAAATTCAAGCGAATCTTATGAGGATTTATTGATATCAAGGGATGATCCAGAGGAGTTTTTCAGGGGGGGGTAATCTGGTATGATTGATCGCACAGCACTCAACTTTCTCTTACTTTTGGTAATTTAAAGTTGCATTCTGTACTTGTTTACCAGAATATATATACAAATCAAATTTTTAAGTATTAATTTTTAAAATTTTATATTAAAAATAACATTTAATTTCCAAGAAAAATATTTTTCGCAAATCTTGGGAGGAGGGGGTAATTACCTCCTTCCCTCCCCTGATTGATATACTTTCACTTTTTTTCTTATTAAATTATAATAATAATATTAAAATCCTTTATTTTAAAATTAATTGACTCAAAATCCTCAAAAGATCCTCCTATCTTTGTTTACAATTTTTTTAGTAAGCTGAAAATTGTTAATGCGCTCAGAAATGAATATTTATAGCTGAAAGCCACACGTTTGCTCTTGCCTAATTCTGAGATTTATACTTATTATCCATAAACTCCACTAAAAGCCTAAAAGTGAGGATTCTATTGAATCCTATTTTTCCCCTTATCCTTATATTCACTCCCATAAAATCTGTTTATAAAACGAATTTTTGTTTTCTGAGAACATTACTAATTTTATGCACACTCTAGAGCAAATATGTTGACTTTATAAATTTCTTTGCATATTAAAAAATTTTCGTTTATTGTTATAAAACTCCCAATTAAATTATTATTGAATTATGAATTTTAATTAATTATTTATTTTTAGGGCTCCGAAAATGTATTATCCATTATCTGAAAAAAAGATATCCAAGAAATAAAATGTCTTGTTTTAAAGATATTATATAAAAACAGAAGAAAATATATTAATGTAAGCATTATTTGTTGATTAGTATATTTAATTATAGTTTTATAAACATTTTGTGGGGTAGCGGTTATCCGAACTTGATGTTCCTAATCCGGAAGTTTCACAATTTTTATTATCATTGTAGGCGAACAAATTCTTATTCTTTCTTCTACCGATTATGACTTTTTATTGGTCCCAAACAAATTTTCACCAAACCACCACCAATATTCCTCACCTTTTTCCAACCTACCAACCCTTTTTTCCTTTTTTTTCTTTTCTTTTTTTTTTTTTTTTTTTCCCTCCCTCATTTTCCTTTTTTCTATTTTCTCCCTCACATTTACCTTTTTTTTTTTCGCTCATTCCATTTTTTCACTCTGTTCCCCGCCACTCCGAACCACCCCAACCATATTTTTCCCTCCCCACCACCTTCCCTACTTTTATTCAATTCTTGTAAATTCGAAAACTGATTAGCCCACATTTAAAAAAAAAATCCGATTATCGCTACTTCATTTAAATTATAAAATTTTTTTATTATTAAAATTTTTTTAATTTTCAGAATAAATCAATAAATAAATTATTATGTTATCTGCATTCTAAGTAAAGCATGTTTAATTTAAAAAAAAAAGCAAAAGTCGCGAGTTTATGCTTTTATTGTGAGGAATGGTAGAATTAGAGGATTGGTTCAATCTTTTTATTTAATACAAAATAAATATAATTACAAAATGCAATGTTTAGCTAAAATTTGATTTTTTAGGACAAAATTATTTGAACTTGAAAAAAATACATTAGTAAAAAAATATATTTATTTATTTAATTTTGATTTTCTTCTCCTTCAAATCAAAGATGTTTTTTTGATCACATTTACAATTTTAGCTTATGTACAAAAATATAATTTTTTTATGTTTCCTCCGAGTCCGTTGTAGTTGATTGTTCGTTTGAGGTTGAATTTTCCAAGCTCTGATCTTCCAAAACTCCAATTTCAAAAATTACTCCGGAGATAATGAGTCTGAAAAAATATATAACTTTTGAATAATAATCAAATAAATATTTTAATCTTAGAGTTATTTTTTTTACTATCTCAACAAATTGTATTTATCCT
This sequence comes from Euborellia annulipes, assembly GCA_023213315.1. NCBI lineage: Eukaryota > Metazoa > Arthropoda > Insecta > Dermaptera > Anisolabididae > Euborellia > Euborellia annulipes. The sequence goes on along the minus strand of JAKCPI010012791.1, from coordinate 5,050 downwards.
TTTCAATCGATTCATTCAAAATTTGCCTGAAATGGTAAAACCTAAATATAAAACTTTAGAGGAGCATGAGAGAAATAAATATAAAATTCCATTAAATCTCATATTTGATCTTATCTTGAAATTTGCAAATAAATAAAAGTTGCCCTTTAGCTGTTTGATTTGTCCCATCTCCTCATCACCTTTTACCTGCCATGGCACAATTAGACCCAACTCCATCGTTTTTATAAAATTTTATATTTTCAGACACATCAAAGTTTCAATAAATTATATTAATTAGTTCAAAATTTACTTATTTTCCTTATTATTCTACTAAATTTACATAATTTCTCGATTAGAAAAAGAATACATTTTTACAAGCGAAAATTACCGCACGAGACGGACCATCCTCCCCGATCCCCTTCTCCTTACCATCATCTCTGTTAATTTTTTTTTCGCAAATGGTTAGTTAATTCTTCGGACATAGACCTATAGAGCAAAATCTTGAATTTTACGCAACTCTAAAAACGTTCATATTAAATTATTGTATAAAACAATTTTGTGTTTTCTCAGGGTCCCTCGCGAATGGCAACTTTGAGTTTTCTGAGCTAAAATAGCCTTTCTTTTAATTTTTCCCCCAACCTCCTCAAAAACCAGCCTATTTATCCCTGTTTCAGTTGCATCTCTGATTTTTTTTGTGCTGATCCGAAATTACGGAAATGACAAGTTGAAGAAGAATGAATTTTATTTGTGGCCAATCCATTTTTATTTACTAGATAATAAGTAAATGGATTCAACATTAAACTAACAGATCACGCACTGATTGGCATCCGTCAAATAATAAAAGCTTTTTTGGAAAACACTTTTTATGTTATCTTTCATTTACTTTTCAGGAATCAATTTTCAAGCCATAACTTTTGTTCCCACCCATATTTAATTTTTTATTTTTCCTATGTGAATTCAGAAGCTTCAATGAAGTCTTTTTGGAAGATCCTGCAGGAAATAATTTATAAAAAGAACTCCCTCTCCATGCCAAAAAAAAGGAAATCGAAGCTGCCACTATTCTATGAAACGGGACCTCTTTATTTTAGTAAAAAATTGAGTCGGAACACATTTAAAAAAGTCAACAAATAATCATTGTAAAAAGAATTGTCATTCTACTGAACGAAAAAGAAATTTGTTGTAAACCCACCCATTGTTGAGAGGAGAGGTTGTTGTTGTTAAGGAATTGTCATCCGAGTCCTCTTCGCTTGCGTTATTTCTTTCAGAAGAGAGGCTCTCAACTTGAGGCAATTGTTTTTCACTTTCAGCGTGGTCCTCATCATAGTCAGCAAGCATTGGTGACCCTTGGCATTCCGTAGCAATTAAAAATGAAATGCCCACAAAGGTAATTAGAGTGAATGACCACATCTGCCGATCAAAGAAAAAATGTCATTTCAGCGAGTTTATAAATCTTATCCGCTTATAAATAGGAATAAATAAAATACGGTCAAAATACTAAATGGGCGCCTGGAGTTTTTACCCAAAGAAAAGGGGAGAAGAAATTACAAGTTTTTGCAATTTAATCACTTGACTCAAACTACTGAAAATTTAAACTTTGCCTACAAATAATAAATCTTTTTGGAGATAGGATATTAGAAAAGAGATTGTGTATAATTTGTATTAAAATGTTAAAATTATTTTTTCTTTTCTGTTCAGATGTGTTCTCCAATGGATGCCTTTGAGTAGGCCTGCCTACCTACCTACCTATGGCACCTAAGAACCTCTCTGTCCTTTTGTCTTCACCTTATTCACATTCTAAATTGTAAGTCAAAAAATTCCTTTTTTATTTTACCTCCTTTCTTCCTATTTTAAATATTAAACTTGTATAGCTCGATCACGGTTCACAATTCACTCGCTCTTAAGAAATAAAATTATATCACAAAATTTTTAACCAAAATAGAAAGGGTTGAAATTTACAACTTACAGATTTTTGCTTTTTAAACTTATAAAAACTTGGTTTGGCGACACACTAAATCGTGTTTCCTCAAAAACTAATATAAGAATCTTTTGAATCGAAGATTATCTAGTTTCTGCCAAAGTGAGAGAACAATAGGCCTACTGGCTGGTGTGAGAATGTATTACATCCAGGACCCCCTTATTTCCAGTAGCACAATGATTTTTTTGTGAAATCTCATGTCTTATTGGAGAAGTAATTTTCAATTTCACAAATATGAGGAACTCGTTTAGAAGTTTTTCTATTTCTTGTCCTGAGCTTGTCAGTCAAAGGATATTAAAAAAAAACTTCCTCATATTTGTGAAATTGAAAATCCGAAAGTTAAAAATTTATTAATGCATATGAAAAATCAAATTTTGATTTTGTGGGCTTATTAATATCAAATATGGAATCCACGACAATTTCTTTTTTTTTTTTTTATAATTTAAATTTTTTTGTTTTGTTTACTGAACAGTCAGAGAAGAGGTTTATATAGTACTATTGATTGATAATTATGTTAAAAAGTAAATGCAAACAAGGAGAGTTTAAACTATTGATTACCTTTCTGTAGTTGTTCCCGGTGCGTGTGTCAACATTAAACAATCAACAAAAAGAGCAAAACTCTGGATGGGTCACAATGACCAAATGAGTTGCTCCCCTTAACTCTATATAGCCTTCTGAGCAATGATTCATTTCTCTGTCCCCCTCGCTCGATCACAGGTGACTCTTTATTGCGTCATCACACCCCCTCTAATTAACTCGAACGTATATAATTCAGGCAAATAATAATTCAATTAGATTCAATTTAAGGCCTGAGAGTGCTAAGTAACCTTGAAATAGTGCTAATCGAAAAAAAACTTCCAGAACACACCAAAACACAACACAAATATAAGACTATTTATTTATTTTCAACATTTAATATTTGCTTGAATTAATTTCATGAAAATAGAATAACTTTCCTGTAAACAACCTGTGCAAATAAGAAAATTAAAAATTCTATTTTTTTTTTTTAATGAAACGAGATTAAAAAAAAAATTTGTTTAGTAAAAGTTATAAATAGTTGAGTTTGCCCCTTACCCTTATTTATGATAATAACAACTAATGTCAAAAGCCCATATTTTTTTAATTAAACTGCAAAAACTGAAAAATGTCCGAAAATTTTGAAGTTTATCTCGTATTACCTAGGTAGCACAGCTTTTTTTTTTATTGCAAAATGTGGTTTCACACTCTCCTAAGGGGTCCAAATAACATACCAAAAATGCAACCCTTGTAGTTTTCTTGTAATCGTAAAAAAAACAAAAATTGCAGTAATAGTCCAGTCAAATTTCACATTAAATTCGCAAATGCGAAGTAACGCTGCATTTTTGGTATGTTATTTGGACCCCTTAGGAGAGTGTGAAACCACATTTTGCAATCAAAAAAAAGCTGTGCTACCTGGGTAATACGAGAAAAACTTCAACATTTTCGGACATTTTTCAGTTTTTGCAGTTTAATTCAAAAAATATGGCCTTTTGACATTAGTTGTTATTATCATTTTTAAAATGCATTAAATTTCAAACAATTGAAGCCAAACCACAGCTTTTTAAGTTTAATAGTTTTTGAGATATGATGCAATTTCATGTAGGGTTATTTAAAACATGTATTATTGGAATTTTTGTTTTTTAAGTTTACAAGAGAACTATAAGAGCTAATGACCCCGTTTTGCGCTTAAATGAAAGGTAATTAAATGTGCTAAAACTCAATTTATCACAACTTTTCTATAAACTTGATGCAAGTTGGCTTGAATTGTTTCAAATTTAATATACTTTAAAAATGCTAGCAACTAATGTCAAAAAGCCCATAGTTTTTTGAATTAAATTGCAAAAACTTAAAAAAGTGCGAAAATTACGCAGTTTTTCTCGTACTACGCGGGAAGCACAACTTTTTTTGATTGCAAAATGTGGCTTCGCACTCCCCCAAAGGGTCCAAATAACATACCAAAAATGCAGGAATACTTTACGTTTTGCGATTTAAGGCCTTTTTTTTGTCTTTATTGACTGGCCTAATGTTGCAAAAATCACCTTTTTGGACTCAGAAAATCTGAAAACGTGTATATCCATCAAAATCTCGACATCGAATTTTTGACATGAATCCAATACTTTCTATATATATATATATATATATATATATATATATTAACATATAGTTCTATATATATAGGCAATAGAAAGTAAAAAAAAATCAAGCACCCCCCTCTCTCAGAAGAAATCCTGGTTACCCAAGTGAATAGAATAAAGAGTATTATAGAAATAAAATAAATCTGGCTATTTTCTGTACTCTATTTTATCCGACCCGAAGAGCCTAACTATACATGTAGAGAAGGTGACATCCTAAAAGTCCAGAATTGAAGCATCGTGTTCCGTTGTACTAACGAAGTCGTCTGACCGTTTTTATTTAAAAAAAAAAATTTATTTTTCTTTTTTAATTTGTTAAATTTTTGTAAAATAGATAGAATAAGTTTGTTTTTGGTTCTAAAGAGTATTTAGGTGCTATTAACAAAAGTTGCCCTTTTTTGTGCTCTTTATAAATCAAGATATTTATAACTATAGGCAATCAGAACGCCTTATGATTGGCAAATCGCATTCAATTCAAATTTAGCAATTGATATGTCTCTCTTTGCTCTATGATTAGGTTGGAAATTTAAGCAAAACACGAAGGCTAATATTTTCAAATTAAGTAAATAGAAATGCTCTGTATATTTAGGCCTATAATTAGAGTTGGTGTGATCGTCACATGCTTATCATTTGCTTATCTAATCGAATGGCGCATAAATATTTTGCATACTCCTCCTTTGCCTGGACTTTTAGTTTCTCTCGGAAAGTTTATTTTTTAATCAATAAACGCCAATACTAGAAAAAAAATTATTGAAACAAAAGAAAAATTATTTAAAAAAAAAAAAATTATCTTTTACAAAATAAAATATTTCAATTTTCTTTAAGACATTACGCAGGAGCTGCTCTTGAACTAAAAATGAGGCACACAGCGAAGTTTGTAAGTATTATTTACTACGTAAATAATTTTAATTTTAGGCCTATTTGTTATTATTTTAATGAGTGAAAC
>JAKCPI010012790.1:0-16823 GCA_023213315.1 Euborellia annulipes | reverse complement strand
CTTATAATTATCGGTTCAATAAAATTCTGGCTGAAAGTTAAAATTTTTATTTATCGATGAAAGTTTTTTTGGTGCATCTATAGGGAGGGGATGAAACAAAATTATACAAAAAGAACTAATCGACCTAGTATAACTCCTATTTAAATATAGGAAGAAAGAGATATGCATATAGAAAGGATAAACAAAATTCCGGTATTAGCTTGGGTAGTTCGTGGTCGCTAGGCATGTAGGCCTACTCATAAGAAGTGAGCGCATGAGTAAAATGGATATAATGAATACTACAGTAATACTATATTAGAAACGAGGTCAGACTTTTTCAAATCAAATAGAGCATCATTTTACCATTTCAACCAACAAGTCATTCAAGTACTACGTAAGCAACATAGGGGTGGGAAAAGGGAAATTACATTTACTTTGATGACAAGAGGAAGGTTTATTTTTTATTAATAAGTTTAAAATAAAAAAAATCTGGTGTGACTGGAGCACAGCAGCCCTTTCTCTTACCTTCGGTAATCGAAAGTTGTGTACTGTGCTTGTCCGCACCAGATTTTAAGTGTCGACATGTATTTAGTTCCCGGTACGGAACATTTGAATTCAGGTGTAAAATTTATAAGTATGGGAAAATATTTATATTTTATTACCAAGGCAACAATTTCTCTCTATCTTCCCTATGAAATACAAGAGTAAATTTTAAACGAAACTTTTACAGGAGTAAAGTGGTCTTCAGAAGATTTCAATTGCAAAATGAGAATATACATTTGAAAGAGCATCTAAAAAATAATTGATTTTTGAATTTAAAAAAAAATCGTTGGAGCAAATTTTGAGAAAATCGAAAAAAACTGAAAAAGTGCATCAGTAAAGTACTAGTACTCTTTGACCGATTTTGATTAAAAGCTTATTTTTCCGGTCCCGGGGGGTGTTTAACTTAAATATAAAATTTCAACCTCGTAGGTCAATTCCTTCATCCTTAAAATTGAACACACACCCACCCACACACACACAGACAGACCATGTCGCGAAAACCCAATTTTTTGGACTCAGGGGACCTCAAAACGTGAAGATCCATCAACATCTCGACATCGAATTTTTGACATGAATCCAATACTTTCTCTCTATATATATATTACATATATACATGGGTAAGAGAAAGTAATATTTTAACTAGCAGCAAAAAATATAAAAAGCACCCCTCATCCTCCTTCCCAAAAAAGAAATGCTTAAGTGATTGGGAAGTTAACTATTTGCTTATGGCTCAGAGGTAGAGTATTAGAAAATGAGAGTGTGGATGCAGTCCAATAAATATATTAGAGAAGAGTATAGAGTATTAGCTTCTGATATCAAAGATCAAGGGTTCGCATCCCGTCCAAGGCAACAAAATTTATTTCAAATGAAAATGATTGGATATCAATCAATTAAAATAACCGCCCAGGGGTCTAAATGGCCTCCAATGCCAAAAAAAGTCCTTAAACCGAATTAAAAAAAATAATAATTTTTTTTTTTTTTTTTTTTAAACATTCACACTTTTTTCTCATTACACTCACACTCACACACACATTCACACAGTCTTTTCGGCAACTTAGGCCATTTAAGCCTTTTACGATAACCGTTGTATAAATAATTATATTTAGTGGGGGGCCAGGCATTCTTATTTAAGCCATTTGGTATCCAATTGGCTAATAAATATTTGGTTGCAAGAGGGAATTGAGAGTCCAAAATAGCCAAAAATTTGCTTTCTTAATAGTTGAATGATGCCCCAAGCAAAATATCACGTGTAAAACTATGCCTACGTACTAACTAAGACAAAAACTAATATAAGCAGATATCTAATAAAAAATTCTCAAAACTATTTAAAATTTTTATTTGTTTTTATTTAAATACCTCTTTAAGGTCAAATGAGATTAAGAACTAACGCTCAAATATAGCCTACGTATGTTAAAGATATAATATCAGAGGCGGATTTACGATTTTGTCGCCAGTAGGCTGAAATATTCTTATCCTCATTTTCAGGGCCTAATTTAAACGCTTTTGGGCTCTTAGTTTGAGTTTAGCTCTATTTCGGCCCCCTACCTAAAAACAAAATATATTTAATAAATGTTATAATGAGCAAAGGTATGAGTACCCCAGGGGCGTATTTAAGGGGGGGGGGGGAGGGCCCCCCCCCCGAAATTTCCCAAACACATATACATATATAGGGATATACAGACATCAGCGCAACAAATTTTTCCGCAGCATGGACAACTTTGGTTCCGCAATAGAAAAAATGTTCCTCAAAAAATTTCGTGTGAAAAAAAGTATAGTTTCTTAAAAAAAAAATTTTCCTCAGAAAAATTTTTTGAGTTCGAGCCCCCCCGAAAAAATTTCTATATACGCCCCTGGAGTACCCAGATATTTTAAGCACAAAGTATCGGTTTAATACAATTTTATTTAAATGTGAAAATGGTTATATGTAGATAAAAACTCTGTGTGTGTGCGTGTGTAATTCAGGTGCTTAGTAAGGCGGCCAAAATAAGTCAAGCGACCAAATTCAAATAGCTGTCTATCGTCTACCTCCTGGCATACATTTTTCAAAATCTTCTCTGCTTAAGAGTGGGGGTAGGTAGGCTGGGTGGAGGATGTTAGCCTAAGACAAAGTCCGCCCCTACCTATTCTTGTAAGAAGGGTAAGATTTTAATTTAAATCAACGTATCGCAACCGCAACATGGGTGCACACAATCCCGTGTAAACAGCAAGGGTATTCTGTCTAAATAATCAGCCTCAAAGTCAAAATTAGGTAGGCTTATCCGTCGAAAATTTGCTGCCTTAGGCTACAGCCTACTTAGCCTAATGAGAAATCCGCCACTGATATTATTATATTATAAGGTGTTTGGACGCACAGCACACAACTTTCTGTGTGTGTGTGTGTGTGTGTGTGTGTGTGTGTATGTCTGTGGTAATTTTTTTCGTCAACGAAATCTCAAAAACTATTCATTCAATTGTTTTGAAATTTTGCACCCATAAACTAGGGGTAAAGGTCAAGAACTGAAAAGCTTTTGGTAAACATCCGACCATTAGGGGGGGCTCTAGGGGGGCAAAAAAATTTTCTTACATAACCTATAATTTTTTTTATATATTCAGAAACTAGACTTCCTCCCGAGTAAAATGATATATAATATGTATAACATCGGACCATTAGGGGGAGGGGGGGGACAAATATTTTTTTCTTGAGTAGTGCGTGGGCAAAGTTGTGCGCTCAGCTTAGTCCGACCCTTGATTTTTAATTTTTACCCCCATTAATGGGCTAGAGTTTTTTTTTTTTTTAATTAAAAAAAATACTTTTAGTCTCAATTAACATTTCTCTTTTTTAGGATCAAAAGTTCGTAGGTCTATATGTATTTATTTATATTCAACCATTTAAATCACCGCCATAATTTATTCCTTTCTTTATACGTACGTAATAATAATAATCTAAATTTAATTTTGTTCCAGTTTTAGAATTTAAAATTTATAAAATATATTTTTCGTGATTAACGCAAATAGTAATAAAAAAATTATTTAAATACGAGTATATAATATTAATATATTCTTTTCCCGTTATATAATTTATATATTTAGACAAATATTTTTAATACACCCCCTCTTATAACAAATATTTACGAGAAGTAATTAAATTTTTTATTTTATATACATTCTTAATGTCAAGAATACTTTGCTTGAAAATTTCATCTCTTTGTAAGTACATAATAATTTGAAATTATTTCTCAGTTTATTCATGAGATCTTCAGAGAGTAAGACAAATTAGATTTTCAAATTATCTAAAATAGAATTATCCCAATTTGTAAAAAAAAAAAAAAAAAAAAAAATTAGCATTAGTTTGGTGCTAGAGAAATCACAACCCCTCCCAGTTGAAAAATGTATTTAAATTGAATTGGCTACCAATCCATTTAAATCTTCTTCTTCTGTCCTCGCCTCTTTCCCGCTATCCGGGGTTGGCGGACCTCACTATTTCCCTCCAGCCTTATCATGCGTTTTTGTGACCGAGAAGGATAGAACAGGCCGGCCCGTCGCCTGTTGAAAATTTCAATTCAATTTTTTTTTTCAATTTCAAATTTATTGTTGTTCTAGTTCTACAACGAAAAGAAAAAATACAAATCTCTTACAATTCTCTCCTCCGTCCTCTCTTCTAGGGCAGTCCGTCCGCGAAAACTAAATTGTTTTATCTGCAGACGACACGGCCCCTGTTACACAATATATACATACATTTTTTTTTTTTTTTTTTTTTCCTTTCCCTTTTTTTTAACAATACATTGAAAGTAGCAATTTAACATTTTGTTTTTCTTTAACAATAATATATTCTTTTTAAAACATTTTTTAGTTCATAACTATTCTCTATTCCCAATAATATTTTATTTTCATTTATGAGATCCGTGACCACATACTCTATCGTTCTACTACCGTATTTATTCACTGTCCGTGGTTTTATCAACATTTGATTTTCCATTAATCTTGTTATATATTTATTTTCTACCTTATTAATTTCAATTTTAAAATAGTTCTTTTCTAGCATTATTTTTTCATAGAGTTTTTTTACTTTTAATATTTTAAACATTTTATACAAATAATCTTTTTCTTTTACATTAAGTTGTGTACAAAGTATTTTTATAAATCTGTTTTGAATTAATTGTAATTTATTAATAACGTGAACTCCAGCACCTCCCCACGCTATTATACCATATCTTAAATGTGATTCCACCAAAGACTTATATAAGGTGATTAGACCTTCATTATTTATATAATGTTTTATATTTGAAAACACATAGAGCAGTGATCTCAGTTTCCCTTCCAGGTTTCTAAATTGTCCTTCCCAGTTAAATCTGTTATCTATAATAATACCAAGGTATTTAATTTCCGGCACTTCTTCTATTATTGTATTACACTCGCAAAATATTTTCGTTAATTCTGTATTATTGTGCAAACAATTATTATCGTGGAATATTATTTTAGGTGTTGGTCTAATTAATTTGGATTGTGACGCCTGTATATTCATAATTTTAGTTTTTGCATTATTAATAACTAAACCCTTGTTGTGAGTCCATTTAATTAAATTATTGAAATCTCTTTGTAAATTACTTTCTGCGAGGAAGGAAGAGACAGACATAACAGTAACAACAGAAAGATAGTCTGTCCCAGCTCGGGCAGCTCGTAGTCGCCATCTACGTACTGTACAATGTGCGTGTGGGGTTGAGATGACAAAATGCGACTATGTAGACTGTATGATTACTGACTGGCTTTTTCAATTTTTTCAGACCTTTATTTATATAACCGAAACCAAAACTAGCTATATGGTCGACCAAACTTAAGTAATCCAAATAAAGAAAAAACTACAAGTATTTTTTCTTTCAATTATAAGCATTCAACCCGCTTCCTGTGACAAGTAATCTCAAAAACTCATGATAATTAAAAAATAAATAAATAAATCTATGTTAGTTATTACATTTTTTTACTTTCTCTTACCTCTATATATATGTTAATATATAGAGAGAGAAAGTATTGGATTCATGTCAAAAATTCGATGTCGAGATTTTGATGGATATACACGTTTTGAGGTTCCCTGAATCCAAAAAAGTGGTTTTCGCAACATGGTCTGTCTGTGTGTCTGTGAACAAAATATCTCAAGAACGAAAAGAGCTAGGAGGTTGAAATTTTATATTTAAGTTAGGCACCCCGCTGGGACGTGACACGAAGCTTTTGAACAAAATCGACCAAAGAGTACTAGTACTTTACTGATGCACTTTTTCAGTTTTTTTCGATTTTCTCAAAATTTGCTCCAACGATTTTTTTTTTTAATTCAAAAATCAATTATTTTTTAGATTCTCAATAAAATGTATATTCTCATTTTGTCATTGAAATCTTCTGAAGACCACTTTACTCTTGTACTCCATAGAAAAGATAGATGAAATGGTTGCCATAGTAACAAAATATAAATATTTTGCCATACTTATAAATTGTACATCTTGAAAATCGAATGTACCGTACTGTCGGAAACTAAATACACGTCGACACAAAAAATCTGGTGTGACAAGCACAGAACACAACTTTCGATTACCGAAGGTAAGAGAAAGTTGTGTGCTGTGCGCCAGTCACACCAGATTTTTATAAAACTATTTCCAGAAGCGAAGAGAGATCCCCGACAAATATATTTTGGGGGATCCCGAATAAATTTTCTTTTGTAAGCATAAATCTAACAAGAACGAAGCCTATTACTTTCTCTTACCTCTATATGTTAATATATAGAGAGAGAAAGTATTTTCATGTCAAAAATTCGATGTCGAGATTTCCCCAATGGTCATTTAAAAAAAATTCTATTAACACTATTTAATTAGTTAATATTTGCAAGAGCTATTTTATAATTTAAGATAAAAATACAAAAAAATAAAAAATAAAACCTTACCACCGGAGGGTCATAAGGGGGTGAGTTGTTTCGGGTTCGAGATGAATTGAATCCTACAATCTGTTAACCCCTGGCTAGTTGGATTTTGCCTGACCGATTTTTCTTCATTAAAATAAAAGAATAGTAATTACCTTTAATAAGAAGCTAAGTGGGGTGGGTTGGCTAACGATATGTGCATGGGGTGAGTTACACTAAATAATTATTCACTTTAAGATCACTACACGAGACGAGAGAGAGATCCGACGTCGCGCACTCAACTGAGAGAGACTTGTTTTGCCTGTCTGGACTCTTTATAGAAAGCGATCTAAATAGCAATTCCCTTTTTATAAAAGAATTAAAAAATACTTTTTATTCTAATCTAATATTATTTAACTAAAAAAGAAAATTCAAATAGCAACTCTCATGTTATAAAAGATATAAAAAATACTTTTTTCTCTAATCTAACATTATATAAAGGTGGAAAAAATATATGAGATAATTTCAAAAACATTCCTAATTTTTTTTCTTATGCCCAGTTGCACCAACATATCTCAAGTCTCAAGATCGTCTTACATCTTACATTTGAACTTAGAGTGTTGCACCAACATTTAATACGAACTTAAGTCCTGATTTTGAGCTTACATCTCAAGTAGTCAAATTTGGCGACTTAAGTCCCTCTCAGCCTGAATTCGTAACCTAAAAGGAGAATTGTGACATTTTATCTATTCAACTATCTATATAATCCCTTAGAATATATATATTTTTTTTTTAATTAATCAATCTTATTGTTATTATTTAAAAAAAAAATTATATTTTCATACTGCCTGTCAAGAATTTTTAAAAAATTTACCAGGTATATTTATATTATATATAAAAAATTCGAAATAAAATTTGTTGAAGCATAGACGGTGTGTAAAAGTTTAAACTGTTTTTAATCGCTATAAATTGGTTTTTACTTCAAGATATTAATAGAAAACGTGAATATTGGTGTGGATGGAGCTGATCGGAGGTGAAGATTTTGATGCCTGCATAATGTTATAATTGACAGAGAAGGTTTTGAACATAACCTCGTATTTTCAAAATATATCTGTCAAAATTCAATATGATTTTAAATAAATATATTAAATATATTTTTACTGTTAAATTTATTAATATATTAAATTAAAATATTAGCCTAAATTAAATTATTAATTAAATAAACCCATTATTAAAAATATAATATATTATATTAAATATTTTAAATAGATATTAAAAATAATAGATTTAAAAGTTGATTGAATTGAAGTGGCAGAAAAACGTCAAACAAAAAGTAAGTAAATTGTAGATTAACTTACAATTTGTTTGTGTTTTTTTGTACCATTTCATTCAATAGTTTGTCTAGAAAAATATATTATGAAATTTTTCTCTTTTTTTATTCCCCAATGAGGGAGGACCTAGAAATACTTCACTTATTAAAATTTGTTAATATTTTTTTGTTGACAGAATTTGATAAAACAGATTAAGCTGATTATTTATTTATTTTTTTTATTTTGGTCCGATTTTGGTTAGCAAATATGTTTTTTGTTGTCCTGCAGTGCCGCCTAGTGGCTAATTTGTAACAAAAATGCGAGGTTGCCAGATGTTGTTTTTTCTTAAAGGCAGCTTGGGTAAGATCATTTGAAGATTCATTGGTGCAACGTTTTAAATCTCAAGCTGAGACTTGAGTTCAAGACGGATTTGACCAAGTCAAGATCTGAGACTAGTTGGTGCAACTGGGCATTAAATACACTAACTTAAGCAGGAGAATAAAAAAATGAATAATAATAATTCCTAGATATATGTTATATTCCTAGATATATACAGTAATAAATTAGAAAATTTGAATTTTAAATAGTAGGTACTGAACGTTTTCTCCGGTATTCTGGTGTGACTGCAGTGGCGGATTAATGCAATTTTGTTGGGGGGGCGGTTTTTTTTTAATTTTTTTTTTTTTTTTATTTAAGGACTTTGCCATTTAGACCCCTTTTCTATTTATTTAAAATGATTGGTAACAAATTCAATTGAAATTAAAGAGCGGAAATCATAATTTCTTTAGATTACTAGTTTTTATAACTGTTTGAATTTCTTCTCGGGGGGGGGGGGGGTGATCGCCCCTTTAATCCGCCCCTGTGTGACTGATAAGAGAAAGTTGTGTTCTGTGCTTGTCACACCAGATTTTTATGTTATAAAATATTTAAAAATAATGTCTAAACTAATATCGGTTTTTTATTATTAGGTGAGGGCTTAAGGGCGCACCCAGCAACAAAGGCCATTCGCGCCTCTCGTGTCTAACAGAGTTATACAAGTTATATATCGGTATTTTGTGGATAGGCCAAATACATTAATATTCATAAATTAATTATTTTGACATTTCATGAAGTAAAATAAAATTAAGCAGTTGAAATCTCGAGGCCCTGTCAGCTAATAATTTTACCAATATGAGTATTTTATTACACAACAGTAATAACGGCCTCCGCCCCCCCCCCCTCCCCCGAAATGTAAAAATTTCGCCATGGGGTTCGTGGAAAAATCGATCTACATTTAAAAAATTTTCATAAAGCATTTCCCATTGAATAAAACGTATAATTTTAAAATATGTTTATAAAGAGAGTGTGCAAAAATGAGATCGCCCCCCCTCCCCCGTGAAAAACAATTATATATATTCCTCTACGATGCTTGCCACTTTTACGAGAGGCACTCTCCCTATACTCTATAAATGCGTAAAAATAATAATGAAATTTCACTTGTATACTGTATTTATATTTACATTTTTTTTATTGACAGGTTTTTTTTCAATATTAGCAGGAAGGGTCTTTTCTTCGTTGATTATTTCAAAAACTATTCAGTTTTCTTTAACAAGACTGTGAGCCCCTGGCTATTCCATATTTTAAAAAATTTAAAATTAAAAAGTTATTCATTAGGTTATTTTAAAATAACTTATTGAGCTTTTCCATTTACGATTAAACTTAGAATTCTAGTGATTATATATATATATAAATTGACGGAGAATAAATTTTTATTTATTTATTTTGTAAAAAATAAATCTCGGGTTTCTTGTTCAAGTGACATTTGTCCGAATGGACATGGATAAGATAAGACCCACCACCCTGTTGTCGTCTACTTGACGGTCCATTTTAGTTTCCCTTCTGTAAAAAAAATCTTTTCTTTTTGTCGATAAGAGAGGGTGGACGCCCCCTACACCCACAACCCATCCCACCGCTACAATAACTCATCTTGATGTCAGCAGCCGGGCATTCTTGTATCCAGGGGATGTCCCATATAGCAGTCAGTAGCAGCTAAAAGCACACAATCAATGAGCAAATCTAATATAGGGGAGACGTCAATAGGTAAAGCCCCTTTGTCCGTTCTCCATTCGCCCATTCATCAAATTGAAATTGAATGTTGCACAACAACTGAACAATCATACACCTCTGGGCCACGCCCCGAATATTCGAATAAATAGCCAAATGTTTGGTTAATTTGATCAAACAATTAATCCGATAACTAAAAGATAAAGACCTTTAAACGGATGACAAAAAAATCACGGTAGGATTTTTATATGTTTCACTGAATGTTTGATATTACTACAATAGTAAAATTTAAATAAGGGCTTTTTAGGCTGTTTGTTTTTGGGGTCGCGAAAATTTGATGTTTATAAATAATTATTAAGGAGTCAAAAAAAAAATCCAAGACATAGGCAGCCAAAATTATTTCTTTTATTGTTGACGTTCCAGGGTGGCGTTTCGGCCACTGGTCTAGGCCATCTTCAGAGTTAAAATATTTTCCTAAATAATTATGATAATAATGTTCAAATTTTTATGTTACTTAGGGTAAAATAGTTAGGTCAGCTCTTCTGAACGCACTCAGGACTAGGGGTGACACGAAGCTTTTGAACAAAATCAACCAAAGAGTACTAGTACTTTACTGATTCACTTTTTCAGTTTTGTTTTTTTCGATTTTCTCTTATTCGCTGTATATTCTCATAATATTTTCTTTGGCTGGAGACTGTGTATAGTATTGGTGTTGGTAGGCAGCCAGGATTAGAAATAAAACACAAAATTTTATCTCATTCTGTTCGTCGACGTTTCGGGTGCTAATCGCCCCCTTCCTCAGGACTAAGCAGGTGTCAATTATAACAATACGATGTCATTTGTTGTGATTTAAACATTTTTATTACAATGTGTAATTCTATGTAGCAAGTATGCTTCCTTTCAATACAAGATGTTGTTAAAGTAAATGTCCCGATTAGAATGAATCCATTTGGATGCCAAATGGCTTAAATAAGAATGTCTGGACCCCAAATATGTATATTAATCAATAACGGTTATCGTCAAAGACAAATGGCCTAAGTTGCCGAAAAGAATGTGTGAATGTGTGTGAGAGTGTGAGTGTAAATGAGAAAAAAGTGAGTGTTAAAAAAAAGTCAAGCAAAACATGTTTTTGAGTTAATTACATCTTCAAGATTCCTGCCAGTAAACTTGATTAAAAAATTTAAAAATATTTTAATTAATTTTTACTTTCTCTTACCTATATATGTATAACTCACTAAATGAATTTTGAAGTTTACTTGTATCTAGATTCAGATGAATTGAATGAATTACAATAAAGTATTTTTTTTTTAATTAATTCTATTAATCTTAATCTAGATACTTAAACTTCAAAATTCATTCAGTAAGTTATATAATCTTTTACATCCTCAAAGTCAAATATATATGTATATATGCGAACAGCTACACCAGATTTTTACTTTTGTACTACTGAAATTAAATTTTTTTATTTATTTAATTAAATTTTAAACAAGTCTGCCATATTTCGGTTATTGAGAGATATGCTCTCTATTTCTTTTACTTTCTCAAATATTATTAATTGTTAAAATTAAAAGTGACTTTTTAGAGACTTTTCTTGCCAAGAACAGACTTTTTACAGACTATTCTGGCTTAAAAAAGAATAGATAGATTTCCAAAAATAAGAGACTTTTTTTCGTGATATCCTAACTTGTCCAAAAATTTTGCATACTGGTTAGAATGTTTTTTTTGTTTTAATTAAATTTAAATGTATATAAATGGGAGCAATAACTAACATTAAAAGAGAAAATTTACATCAAAATAGCTATACGAAAAAAAGTGTTTAGTGAATTTATATATGAGTATAAAAAAACTTTATATAAACAGATAATTATTATTATTATTTGAATTTCATTCAAATAATATGAATAAAATATTTAGAACAAAATAGTTTTTATATTACAAGATAAAAATTCATGAATGTTCAATGGAGATATAAAATAATGAATTTTTTTAAAAGAATATTTAAAAAAATAAATTTTAGATTAATGTCAGTAGTCCAGAATAGTAAATTATTATCAAATCCAGGTAACAACTAATCTGTTTAGAACATGACTAAGCCCAGGTCTCGAGTAGATATCCCCTAAACAGAGGCAGGGGATTAATCCGGGTGTCTGCACTTGGGCTTTTAAAGGTTCATTGGAAACCCTGAAACAGCCTCACAACAGCGGATAAACAGACAAGGAGCCAACTTCGGTTCATTTACCCTTGTAAGGAGACATTTTAGCAAATTCAAAGAGGGGAGTGAAAAAAAAAATGTGTTCAAAGAAGAGGATTTCATTTGAAAATTTTAAAAAGCTCTTTATATTCTGGGATAGGTTTTTTTTTTCTTGATAAAAATCTACATAAAACAGATCGAAGCTGAGATTAGAACTCGAAATATGAGTCTTTGAGGTTTTTAACTTTAAAGGTGCGTTTACACCAAGTAAGTGAATCGTTCGAAGTCTATATGGCCTAAGCAAAAAAAAAGAGAAGAAATGCCGAAAAGACTTAAAAAAAAAAAAAACTCAGACGAGAGTCAAGAATACTGTGTTCAAAAAATGTGAATTTTTTTTATAAAATGAAAAATCTATATATAATCTTCTAAATCAATTTCAACTCCTTCTAAGTAAGTAAGTTTATCTTCCGATAAAATGCACTTATGAAAACGTTTTTTGCAGTACTCGAAGCATGCCAAAAAGTCGTTTTCTGGTATAGCCTTCAAAGCGCGAAGCGATTCACGTTTAATCTCCTCAATAGATTTAAAGCGGTGTCAGTGAGGCGTTCTTTTTAATTTAGAAAATAACCAAAATTCCACGGAGCTAAGTCAGGTGAATAAGGCGGTTTAGGAACGATACGAGTTGAATTTTTATCGAAGAACTCACGAAGTATCAATGACGTGTGAGACGGGACATTTTAATTTAGAAAATAACCAAAATCCCACGGAGCTAAGTCAGGTGAATAAGGCGGTTTAGGAACGATACGAGTTGAATTTTTATCGAAGAACTCACGAAGTATCAATGACGTGTGAGACGGGACATTATCGTGGTGAAAAAACCAAGAGTTGTCTTTCCATAAATAGGCCTCTTCTTGCGAATAGCCTCACGTACGAAATTATATAACTAATAAAGACATTGACATGAAATTTGGCACAAAGTACCAACATAAAAATAAAAAATTTTGCCCGGAGCGGTAAGCCCGGGAAGTAAATATTCACCTTTTTGAACACAGTGATATAATCACCTGCAAAGAAATTTATTTCTACCAAAAAAATCATTTGACGTGAAATATGTTAACGCCACAATCGGAACGATTTTTAATCAGTAGGGTAATTCAAAAGCAGATTGAGATATGTTCAACTAACACGAAAATTTTAAGTCAAAAATCTGAAGGTATCCATTCATATTTTCGAGAAAAAATAATGAAAAAAATAATTCAGCTATTGAAATAAATGTGGGTAAAAAATGTAGAGTATAGCCAATGTATTGTATGGGCCAGCGGCGTAAATAGCCTTTGAGGATCGGGGGGGGGGGACGAAGTTCAACTACGGCGCCGTTTTTCAAGATAAATAAAATAAATAAATAAAAAGAAAACCACCAATTTTTTAGACATGTATTTTGTTTATTTCTGTTGGATAAAGTTTTAACCGGGCTGTTGTTTATTTTTTGTTGGGCATAGAATAAACAACTTGTTGATCAGATCTTGAAGATTGATTTTTTTTGTCTTAAAATAACAATAAAATGTTTTGGATATTTGTAATCAAGAGTTTATTTTGAGTGGGCAGATATCGAATCAAACAAATACCAAGCTAATTAGTGTTTTTTAAGAAGTATTTTTAAATAAATATTTTTTTTTTTTTTTTTTTTTGTTTTAAATAAAAATAAATGGAAAAACAACAGAGTTTAAAAAAAGTTAGAAATCAGATAGTCCAATGGAATATTTATTTATTTTTTTTAATCATGTTTTTAACAAACAGATTATCAATGTTGTTCGTGGGTTTTTTGTTAAACCGAAATCGTTTGAATATATTTAGTTCATAGAGTTAACAAGAACACGTTTAACCTTGGACCAGTGGCGTAACCTGCCTTTGAGGGCGGGGGGGGGGGGGGACGAAGTTCAACTACGGCGCCGTTTTTCAAGTTAAATATAATTTTAAAAGAAAACCATCAATTTTTTAGACAATCTATGGAAAGAATATGAGAAAACCACCGTCCCTGGGCTATATTTAGATACCCTAGGGCACCTATGTCAGTATCGAGGGGCGTCAAAGGCTTGACGCGCCTGGGCCGGGGGGGGGCAGATTCTTTAACTTTCTCTTACCATCTGTAATTGAAAGTTGTGTTCTATGCTTGTCCCACCAGATTTTTTTGTGTTGATATGCCCTATATATTTAGTTTACGCCAAAATATTAGAATTGAAGATGTAAAATTTACATAGAAAAATATTAATATATTGTTAACTAATTCTACTATTTTTCCTATGAAGTACAAGAGTAAAGTAGTACTTAAGAGCAATTTGAGAATATATCTACATTTTAATAGCATCTAAAAAAATAATTGATTTATGAATTTTAATCAAAATCTTAATGAAATTGGAACAAACTAAAAAAGAACATCAGTGAAGTACTAGTACTCTTTGGGCGATTTTGTTCAAAAGTTTCGCGTCAAGTGCCAGGAGGGTACTTAAATATAAAATTTCAACCCCCTAGCTCTTTTCGTTCTTGAGATATTTTGTTTAAAGAAAGACAGACAGACCACTTTGCGGGATCCACTATTTTGGACTCAGGGGGCCTCAAAACGTTTTATAAAAATCAAGATATCGAATTTTTTACATGAATCTAATACTTTCTGTTTCTCTGTAAATAGGCCTATATATTAAAATATATAGTCTATAGGTAAGAGAAAGTAAAATGAGTTTTTTTTTTCAGATATAATTAGTTATCTGAGGTAATTATAAAGCTTAGTTTAAACACACTTCAATAAAAATATCAACAACAATAGGGGAAAAAATTATTTTAACAAGATCGAATAACCCAAAACCTTTTTTTTTTTTTTTTTTTGGAAACAAAATTTTTTTCTTGAATATAATTATGATGGTTGGTCTCTTACCAAACGACTCTTTTTATCTCCTATCATCACTTTTCGCATATTTTAGAGATTGTCATCATCATCATTGTATAAATAAAAGGCAAAGGGTTTTAGGCTTTAAGTCCAGTCGTCGAGTGCCGAGAGATTTATGCGAATTTAAAGCAATGGGGCTCTCTATCCCTGCAATTTATCAAACAAAGAGTCATATTGACTTTCATTCGACGATTGGAAAAGAATAATATATATATATATTTAACTATATTAATATTTTGCAAATAAATAGAATTAATTTTAGAAGCTACACCTATTAGGCCACTTGATAAAATTTATAATAAAATTTTCTCATTGTAAATTTACAGAATATAATTGAATTTAAGATCTTTTTCGGCAACGGAGGCTATTTAGACCTCGTCTCTATTTATTTCAATTTATTGGTAGCCAATTAAATTGAAATAAACATTTGCCGCATGAGATGGGATGCTCTCTAGCACAAGAGGGGCATTCTCCACCACTACCCAAGGGCTATAATTGAACAATAATATTTAATAATTTTACTACCAATTAAAAGATAATTATTACATTATTGTTTTGATAAAACAATTACCAATGAACCTCTCGAATTTAAGATGGTCGAGAATTTTGAAGAAATACTTTATGATAATCAAAACAAATCAGTTTAATTCAAACAAGTCAATGTATTGATACATCAAATTATTTATGTGAAGCCCGATAGAGTGAATCAGTTCGATACTAACAAAACAAATCGAATAGAAAAAAATCTGGTGTGATTGGTCACACATCACAGAACTTTCACTTAATATGAGAGGTTGAGAATTGGAAAGAAGTCAAATCCCAGTTTATTGATCTCATTAAAAAAAATATGCATAAGATAATGTATTGATTTAAAGGTGTGTTCTTTTCTTGTCCCACCAGATTTTTTGTGTGGACATATGGTAGGGCCTTCATTAGAATTCAAGATGTAAAATTTATAAACATAGAGATTCGAATAACTGGATCGATAGTAGATTAGAATAAAGACACATCAGTTACATATTTTCCTTTTATTTTATTCAAACCCAAAGCGATGTTTCGGTCATCTAAGAGACCATAGCTCGGGTTCAGTCAAAAGAAAACCTTAAAAAACATCAGAGGGTACACTGGAATTTCGGTCGTATATGGGTCTTCATTGATTCAGTTAAAATAAAGCCCTAAAAAAAACATCAGAGGGCTGGTTCACTGAGGTTTTGGTCCTCTATGGATCCATCTTCATGGCTAGGATTCAATCAAAAAATATCAGAGGACACAGCGAGGTTTCGGCCGTCTATGCGACCATGTTCATGGCTAGGATTCAGGCAAAAGAAAGTCCTAAAACATCGCAGGGCTTTCTTTCGAACCCTATTCTTTAAGATGGTTGCATAACCGACAGAAACTTCGCTCTGGGTTTGAATAAAATAATTTAAAAAAAAAAAAAAAACAGCTGCTGTGCCTTTTATTCTATCCTACTTTAGAAAAATATCAAGTGATAATTTAAAACAAAGGCGTTTGAAAATTTTAACAAGAGGATTTGAATTAATTGGAACACGTCTTGGCCTAAAAAAGGTCCCAGTGGAAAGCAATAGTAAAGCCGAGGTGTGCTTTGAAAGGCTATCCATCATTTGCACGTCTTGAATAAGACAATGGCAGAGGCTGGCTATTCACCTCTCAATTCCGCATCTCTGGTCTTCAATATAAGCAGAGGGCTTCCCTTTGAATTCACCCCCGCATCTTATCCGTTTGTTCTATTCTATTTGGCAACGAAATTACCGCTCCCAAATATTATATATAATAGAAACACCTACTACTAAATGTATACACAATAATAATGGTCATATATAATTAGTAAATAATGAATGAAATTTAAAAAATAAACAGAAAAAATGAAATTTTAATAAAAATACTCAGATAGTTTACATTAAGAAAAAAAAAAATCCTGGTGTGACTCAGCATTTT